>JAOXYD010197008.1:0-36158 GCA_028565735.1 Pinacopodium congolense | reverse complement strand
TTAAATTTTATTTTTATAGTGTAATTTTAATATATACTTTTAAATATAAAATTAATGATTTATTCATTATTGGAGATATATATTCAATTGTAAGGTGATAAATTATTTTTGTTAATTGAAGGGCATAATTCCATGTGATTTGTGAAGTATGTATTTTATGATCTCAGAATATTGTGTATGCAGTTGATTAGTATGGAAGTATACTATGGATCTTGAAAATAATAAATTGTAATATGAGAAAATACGAAATATGGTGAACAGTATGGTTTTATAAATAGGTAATAAATATGGCTTACTCAAGTAAGTTACATGGAATTTATTTAATATGTGTTTTCAAATACTAAATGCACTTGCTTATGCGAATACAATATATATGCAATGTGTTGTGAATATTGAATATGCTTACTTATATCAATAAATAACCTATGAATATATTACGAATCTTATGAGGATGTATTCACATGATGGATATGGTATATGACACTATAGTGTATTATGCGAAAGCATGTTTTCGTGAGTATGACATATTTGGTTAACAATTGTGAGCATCATATAAATATGGGAATTGTGAGGATGTATATGGATGTTGTGATGTGGCATCATATGGTTTAATTGAATGAAAGTGTAATAGATTGAAAGAATAAGTAGAGTTAATGGAATAGTAGCTTGCCTAGGAGAGGATATGTTCAATGGTCATATGTGATGATGATTATGATATGATTAAGATTGGGTTAGGTACTTGTCCGTGGAGTAGATACCAGGGCATGCTTAGTCTCGAAATGCCTTGTACCGATAGCTAGGTACCAGAGTGGTACTGGGGTATCCTGGGGATACCATATGCTAATAGCTAGGTATCGGAATAGTACCGGGGTACCAGATCGGAGTAAGTAAGGGATACCTTGTGCCGATATATTATATTATTCATATCCACACAATGATGATGAGATGAGGAATTGAGCCAGCAGACCATTAAATATAGTCATAATCGGTTAAGTGGGGACCATTAAAATAATAATAATTTTTTTTAATTCAATAAAAGATAAGAGTTTATATAAAATAAGTTACATATTTTGTATGTAGAATCCATTGGGTTTTGTGAAGATTTGTGGTTATGTGATATATGACTTTGATCACATAACATTTGTTCATTAAAACTATATTTATGTTAAGAGTTGCATGATGTTGATATGTTTCATTATTATTCCTTGACTTGTTTTATGTGAAAGGTATACGTTCCAGTTTCCCTTACTGAGTTGGCAGCTCACCCATTGCCCATTGATATTCAAGAGATGGATTTTCGATGGACCTCAGTTTGTAGTCTGATTTTTATTAGCTTCAAAGGTGAGCCAACCAAGTGCCAAAGATATTGTTTTGATTCAATTATCTTTGAGTTATGGTTTTGATTGGTTTCAATTCAATGTGATTTTAAGGTTACAATAATTGGGAATTTTGATTTTAAATTTTTATATAAGTATCAGAATAGGCGGATTTGAGGATGATAAATTTGGGGGTGTTACATATAACATTATTACTTAAAAATAGAAGAATAAGAGCAAAAAAGGGGGGAAGCAAAACAGAAAAGATCCAGTAACAGGTTTAAACAGCGAAAACTAGTACATCGTCTTATGCCAAAGACTGAGTCCTCAACCTGACCTACCACGGGTCTAACTCTTTTCCTCTTTCTAGTTCTTCTTTTATTCACTGATTTTCAGCTCTTTCATTGACCAATCACCCACCTTGAACAACAGATGCATTCAGCTCTCTCTCAAAATTTTGTTAGTGTTTTGACGTTTTTACCCCTATTAACGTTAACTTGCTATTAATTAAATAATTATATTTTTAAATGCCATGTCGATGCAAGCCACGAAGGACTAGCCATGTAGTTGAGTCCTAGATCTTTTTGTCTTTTTACCTAAAAGGGTCACCCCTCAAGAGCTCCCCAATCAGATCTTATGTTTATAGACTTTAGGTGAGCTACTGTACTTTAGTGGGGCTTGTATCTTACCTTGAGTCTACGGTTACTTCACCTAGTTATACTAGTTGCATCAATGTTAACCATTTATATTTTAAGTGAGTTCCTTAATCCATTAGGATAGTTATCTCACTCCACTAGAAAGTTGTATTACCTACCTAGGCCAATTAATTGATTCACTTACCTAAACTAATTACATCATTCTTAAAAATCTTTGTTCATAGTGAATTTTCTCATTTTTACTATAGCAATTTTCTCATCTTGAATGTATAATTTTCTCACCTAGATGACTCCAATGGCTGAATTTTCTTTATTTATTTGATTTTTTACATGATTGATAATGTCTTTAAATAAAAGAAAATTGAGAAACCCGCCTCATTTTTTTTTCAAAGGTTGAAAAAAGGAAGTGAGTTAAACAAAAAAAAAAGTAACTTGGACAAAAAGAAGGGAAGTGACTTAGACAAATCTTTTTTTTCAATAACCTCAAATCAATCAATCGAATACTGATTAATATGTAATTGATTGAACACTACTTGAAAAAGAAAATGGCTCTTAATTACATAACTTTTATGTATCTATGTTTTAGGTGATAGTTGTTTAACTTTAAAGACATAATTTTCTTATCTATCTAGATGACTTGGAGACATGTAATAGCATACAAATAAGAGAGAGAGATGGTGAGAGAAAGAGAGGGGAGTGAGAGTGAGAGGAAGAGAGAGAAAGAGGGGAAGAAACAATTTGGAGTGGACTAGAGGCCCTCAAAAGGGAACCCCATGTAGCCAAGGGCATTTTATTAATTTTACTAGTTAGTCCCGGTAAAGCCCCAAGTTTAGGTAGAGTAACATAGCAAGTACACAGAGGTCAATCTTTGCCTGCTAGGCAAGAGGATAGCAAGTTACAAATTCTATCTTAATAGGAGACAACATCATGTTTCGAACATAGATTAAGAAATGGGGATACTATAGGCATTCCATTAGTTATGCATTAACGTTCCCATAAATTAAATTATAATTAAATTCTTTATGTCATTTACCAATGTTAGTAATTGATGATTATACAATTTGAAAATTTTGGAATTCACCTTAAAAAAATGAGTAAACCTGCTTTGATTCAAATTGGATCTCAACTCGGGAGGAAGAACGGATAATAGACATAAAACCATCCATTCTGGCTTTATATTTGTTCTCCAAAGAAAAGGAGGATCCGGAAAAAAATTGACGAAATGGAAGAGATTCGAATGAATGGAAAGGAAAAAACAAAGGATAAATTCCATTTTCATGTAACCAAGGGCATTTTATTAAGTTTACAGACTGATGACAAATTAAAATTTTCATGTAACCAAGGACATTTATTAACTTTTCCCTTTGAAAGTTATACGAAAAAAAGAAAGAAACAAAGAGAGTGAGATAGAAGGAAAGAGAAAAAAGGGAGTTATAATAGTTTAGAGAGAGAAAGAGCGGGAAAGAGAGAGAGAAACTAGTAATAAGCGATTATTATTATTATTATTAATTTAGTCTTTTAATCATCATAGTTAAATATTATAATGAAATGGAGGCCTCTTTATCGAATAATTGAGTCAAAGACCCCTTTTATTCAAAATGTAAAGGTTAAAGACCCCTTTATAATTGTCCTTAATTATCTTTCTTTAATTTACTATAAATAATTAAAATGTGATACGTTAAGCAATAGCAATATAAAATTAGATTTTAAAAAATAAATTGTAACATTCTCCCTTCAACTATATATATATGTTTATTTTACCTTTATCTTTCATATTTTTTGCATTTTCATCCCTAAAAGTTACTATTTATAAAACTATATTCTTCATCTATTTTTCACCATCAGTGACTCTTAACTGGCTAACCACATATACCAATCAACTCATTCCATCATACTTATCACAACCATAGCTTCTTTTTCCTACAATGATGTCAAAATCATCACAAAAATCGAGAAGAAGAATTAATAAAACTCAAATCTTAGATCTATTGCCTTCGATGGTTGTTGCTGATGATCATCACCATTATTAGACTCATCTCAACATTAGGAGTAAAAGACCCAAGGTCTCATTATGGGCCACTGCTTTTATCACCACCGATTGACAAAAATATAAGTCAGGGCTTCAAAACACTTTTTCTTTAATTCGTTCAAATATGTTGAGAATTTAAGTTTCTTAGAGTAATAAAAGTTGTTCTACTCGTCATGAGTTTTCAGTTGGTATAAAAATCGTTAAGTTATTAAATTAAAATATTTTCCATTGACTGACAAAATTTGCAGTTAATAAAGATACTGTTCTAGTGATATTCTTATGACTTTTAAAGAAAAATTTTAAAATTTTATATAAATCATATTGATCATGTTTCATTAATAACTATGGTAAAATTCCAAATGATTTATGAATAAAAATAATGAAAAGTTTAGGCAGGAATATAATCAATGACCGAATTGTATAATTGGACCACCGTAGCACACCCAATAAACCTTAAGTTGTTAATTGAGTTTAATAACATGAAGATGATACTGATTGAGATATTTTATGTCCTATTTTCTAGGTACATCAAGAGGGAAACGATTATTTTCTAGGTATAACAAGAGTAAGACTCATATTGCAAGGTTCGAAGAAAGAAATACATCAATCAAGCAAGTTCATATCCTTCTATTGATGGTTGAGGCCTTAAAAGGGAGATAGCCGTGCATATGTGAGGTATGATAATGACTGTGATTGGTCAAGGCCTATTAATTAGTAGTGGAATGAGGTGTGCACCATTCTATTGCTCAAGATGCATTATCTAGGGCCAAATATGAAAATGTTTAGGTATGGAGTGAATTAATCAATGCCATAATGAAAAGTGTACAATTTCATTAGTGATCTAAATACAAGTGTGTATAAGATTATTAGCTGAGTTAAATTAAACAACAGTAAAATGGGGTATGAACCATTATATTACTTAGCACATATTATTGGGTTAGATCCCAACATGTACTAGTCCTTTAATATAGGTAAACTAGTTGGAAACTATCTTGGTCATGCTCAGGGTATTATTTGATTAGTTAGTACCATTATATGTTACATTTGTGTTACTATTATGGTATAATGCATTGTTAAGACTTTCCTCTTTTTTAGGTAGTTTGAAGAGGTTGGAAATATCATTTAAGCATGGTGATATAGTTCCTTGCACATATTAACAAAGAAGGATAATTTTCCTTATTTGTTTATTTATATTTTCCCTATTTGACAATATACAACTATGTGTAATTTCATGTGATGAGATGGTAGATAAGGAGTTCAAAGATATAAGAAGGGATTAAATTGTTGTTATTTGTATTAATTGGATCCTAGTATTATGTGTAGATTATTTTTTAATTAAAAGGATTTAAAAGAATTAGTTTTTAATTATTATTTGGGATTGATTTTGGTAGTTGCTTTATATGCTTAGGAAAAAGTGGATTTATTTGAGATTTTTCGTTATATAAGTTATTTGTAAGAATGTGTTAATAGGTTTTTAGCCTTAAATTGATTATAGGACTCAAACTATAGGTTCCATTTTCTAGTGACACTTAAGGCTCATAAAGTGAATTTGAGTTAGGGACATGAAATCTCATATGAGAGTTTAAGTGTCAAATCTTATATTAAAAAGGAGAGGAAAGATAGAAGCCTTTATAAACTTATATATATGACTATTACATCAACTTTATTGGTCCCTATTGAACTATAGGAGGTCTCATTCTTAGTTTTAATGATAGCAAAACATAATTTTTACTAATAATTTGAGTTTTTGGTGTAAAGTTTGTAAGATAGGTACTTTTAGTATTATTTTAAAGTGGAAAGGTAATGCTTAAAGACTAAAATTGAAGAGAATAGATTTTAAAACTTTAATAATATTTTTTAGGTAGTTTGTATTCAGATATATATTTGGCTTAAGGCTTTAATAATCTATAGGCTGAAATTTGCATACTGCATTTGCGGACATGATGAGGGAGACACTCATCCTTCTCTCTATATTTCCATTATCGATTCCTCCTTGAATCTCCCTTCATTTATCTTGTCGACCCCTGCCAACCCCCCCCCCCATTTTCTTTTTATAGCCTTTTCCCACCCTATCCTAGCTTTTAATTATTAGTTCCTACCTTTCCAAACTAGTATCCAATTTACCTTTTTACCTTGTTTTGGAACTTTTTGGTTCTTTTTCACTAGAATGTTAACCTCTTCCCCAACCCCTCATCCTAGTATGCCTTCCTTAAATCTCATCCCTAAGCTCCCTAAGGACTCGATGAACGCTCTATACCTTTCAAAGGAGAGAAAGCCTATTATGACCAACCAAGACTCAACTACTATTATCATACAAAATTCTATTTCTAAAGAGAAACGCCCTAAGGATGCTAATCTTCCTTTAACAGAAGGTTAGAACTCAACGATATAGGGGGTACCATAAAAAACAACTGGATTAAAAGGCTCAACTGTATTCAAACAAAAGTCCACTTATTATCAAGTACGTAGAGAGGATGTTAGTCAAGCTAAATTATAGTTTCTACCCCCAGTTGATAGAGTAGTAGCTCCATTAGTTGATGTGTTAAAAGCAAGTATATCAAAGTAGTTAGATACCTTTATAGATTTTTTGTTGATTGTGGACCATTTTATCCACTTATGCAAAGTAGGGCATAGCTTAACCATTGAAAATATGGCCTAAAGGAGGTAATTATCAACAAATAAGACTTTTTTTTTATTTAGATTCTCTTTTAAATAACTAGTAAAAGAGGGTAGTAGAAGAAGGGTTATGCATGTTCAAAATAAACCTATTTTTCTTCAATAATGGAAGCCTGGATTATAATTAGAGGAAATGGAAATAAACATATTCCAATATGAATAAACTTTCACAACATTCCTTGATAACATTGGTCTATAATTGGTTTGAGTTATGTAGCTAGCTTCATTAGAAAGTCCTTTTGTATGGATGAATATATAGCTTCCTTAAAGAGACTTAGCTTTGCAATATTATGTGTTAAAACTAAATTAAACCAAGACCTCCTTAACATAATTCTAATATTGAGATTAATAGAGAATGACCAACTAGATGATGATGACTACATAGTTAGCAACCACTAGAGACCATCTCTAAAGTATAAAGAAAATGAATGGAGGGCCACTAGGAAAAAAAAGTTTAGAACTAGAGAATATAGGGAGTTGATAGGCCTAGATATGTCAAAGAGTATGGAGAAACAAATGGAAAATAAGAGGAAAGGAGCCTAAAGTCCAAGGAAATGAATCCTTAATCTGATGTATTATTAGGAAAGGGTAAGATAGCTAACAAAAAATATGCAGAGCTCAACATCACTAGCACGAATGATGGAAGAGATGACCAAAATCCTGATAGTGGAAATAGGAGTAAAGAATCACTTGACCTCATCTTTGAGAGTAATCTCATTACAACTATAAATGCTAAACAAGAAAACATTTCTTTGAAACATAATCATATCTTAATGGGGGTTGAGGTTAGCCTTGTGGATAATGGTAAGGAATCTGTGAATCATATCTATAAAGTAGACAACAGCAATGGTAATATAAAGTGTCAAACTCAAGAAGAATCTAGTGAAAAGGAACATTAAGTTAATAAGGAGCCAGTGGAACAACATATGAATTTAAATGCCTCTAAATTAGACTTTATGGTATCTCAAAATGAGGGAATTATAACCACTCCAAAGGTAGCAAATCCTAGAAATACTATAAATAAGATCATATGGAAATTTTAACTCCTCACATAGACCAAAACTCAATAAGATGAGAGGGTAGAAAAGAAGAAAACATTAAGGATGTGCAGTAAAGAAGATCTGGCAAAAAGGCTAAGGCCAAAAATATCCTTAACTTATAAATCATATCAGTGTTAGCTTGGAACATTAGTGAATTAAATAATTAGCATAAACAGCAAGCTCTGTTAATGCTTTCAAAGCCTCAAGCCTAGTATTATTGAACTTTTCGAAACTAGAATAGAAGTTCCAATGCTTAACAATTTATGCTTTTTGGATTGTAAGTGTCGAGTCATTTACAATCATGACAAGCACATTAATGGAAGGATTATAGTAGTACATAATCCAGATTTTATAAATAATATTGATCTCTCAATCATAGATTAGATCATTCATTTCATGTTAAGATCAAAGGCTAATCAAAAGGTGATATGTATCACCTTTGTCTATACATATAATTTAGCTTTCTAAAGAAGGGACTTATGGAAGCAACTAGAGGAACTAGGCAGCTTATTCTCCTCTCCATGCCTAATCATTGGAGATTTTAAGGTAACCTTTTATGCATCCGAGTTTGAGGCTTTAATTCAATAAAAACACCTTATAAAGAATTCAAGGAGTGTGTTGCTACATTGGGTATCACTGATCTGAAGTTTGAAGAAGAGTTAATGACATAAAGAAATAAACAAACTAATTCTCTATTGATAAGGAGGAAGTTAGATATGGCTCTAGTGAATGCACATTGACTGTCTAAATTACCAAATAGTAGAGCCAAGTTAAATTCTTCTTTACTTTTAAATCATTCACCAATTAAGATTCAAGACTTGACATATATCATTCCAAGAAATTGTCCATTCATATTTAATAATTTTTTAATCAAGGTTGATGGATTCAATGTAGCTATACAGAGGGGAATGGATCATCAAATTCATAAATACAACCAATACAAATGCTCAAAAAACAACAAGCTATCAAAGAGGAATTAAATAGACTCAACTAAGAATTTTATAGAGTGAAAAGAGGATAAATTTTTAGAGTTAGAAGTTCCTTACTAAAGCCATGAGAGTAGTTAAATAAGGACCTTGGAAATGTCAACATGAGAATGAGGAAGAAAAATGCCATGAATGATTATATCACTGCTTTAGAGGCTCATCTTTCCCTCATAAAACAAATATACATAATTTAATAGTTAAAAGAAGGGGATGAAAACTCAACCTTTTTTAACAGATCTATCTTAACTAGGGAAAAATCTAATAAAATCATCTTTGTCAAGGATTCATCTAAAAATAAATGCAAAAGCTCTTCGGAGTGAAAGGAGTTAGTGGTGAACTTTTTTAAAAACTTTCATGGAACTAAGTTTGCTAACCAAATTCCATTGAGTGCACTTAGGGAGGCTATACCATGCCAACTCAGTAATCAGTAGATACTTTAGCTTGAAAGATCTATAGATAAGAGTGAAATTGAGAGATCAAAGAGGGCACTTCATCCAAATAAGGCCCCTTAGCTTGATATATGGAATGGATTGCGTTTTTTCACGACAATTGGCACATAGTGGGGGATATCGTAGTGGGAGCTACACATGAATTTTTTAAAACTTGGAAGCTATTAAAGGAGATGAATAAAACTTATTTATTTCTGATTCCTAATTGTACAACTGATGAAGATCTCCTTGCATTAGCATTCACTAATCCATTACAAGGCATTGGGGGGCCTATGAAAAAAATAAAAGTTAAGCGTGTGAAGGAGGCTTTGTAAGGATTAATTAAGGACATTCAAGACAATGAGGCCATTTCGAAAGATTCTAAAGCATGATCAAGATTAATTACTTACTTTTAAGTCTAAGAAGATGGACAAAGCCTGACATATGAAAATAATACTTAGAGCCTAATATGCAAGGATGATCTACATGCTTGTTTTTAATGAAACTCAATCGACATATTTATCTTTTGAAAAGGCTAAAGACATGATCTTAGGGGCGAATTTCAAATTTCAAATTTTATTCATTAAATGTTATTAGTTTTCAAGTTATTTTTGGAAGGATTTCACATTTAAAAATGATTTGTATCCATTAATTAAGAAAATCCTTCCTAGTCAAGTCTTTCCTATTTATTTATGATTATGATTAATTACAAAGACCTTTCCTTATAGGATTTTCATATTTTAGTGGCTATTTAAAGAGACAATTTAATGTATTATGAGATCATCATATTATTAATAAAATTTAAGTGTGAGAGTTTTCTCTTTGTTCTGTATTCAAGAACTAAATTTGATCTCTTCAAGGTAACTTGTAGTGATCAACCTATAACTTTGGTTCTAATCAGCAAGTTTGGTTGGGGTCGGGTTCTTTACTTGATTCAAGATATGTTTTGGGGTTTTCTTTTTCCTTGTTGATTTTAGGTCTTCGGTGCTCTTCAATAAGGTTTATACAAAAAAATCCTTCTTTCTTACAAGAGTTTAGACTAACAACTTATTGTAATTTCTTATACAATATTATCTTAAAGATTATGGTTTCAAGATAGAAAAACATCTTGAAACCCGTCATTCATATTTCTCAGGCAACATTTATAGAGGGGAGATATATTGGGGATCACATTATGCATGTTCAGGAGATGTTTAAAAAGCTATTGAAAAATTAATGGCCTTAATTGTTATGCAATAAAATCGGATCTCCATAAAGTATATAATTTGATATATTGGAGATTTATAATTTTGGTAATGAAAATGTTTGGCTTCCCTGAAAAGTTTTTAAGATGGGTAGAGTAATGCATTACAATTGCCAACTTTTATGTATTGGTCAATGGAGAGCTAATAAAAATTTTTCAAGGAAGAAGAGGGTTAGGACAAGGAGATCCATCATATTCTTATTTGTTTAAATTAATAGTGGAAGTGTTATATAATATTATAGTTCAAAAGATTGCAAGAAACTCTAGATTTGTCTATTACAATAAATGTAAAAGCTTAGCAAGACTTTTTTGACATTTTCTAATGATATTATGCTCTTTTATGAGGGCTCATTTTCCCTCAGTCTCTCTTGAAAAAGGCCTTAAATGAATTTTGTAGTCTGTCTATCCTATTAGTTAACTATCATAACAATTTTTTCTATGTTTTAACAAGTGCACTAAAAATGTTAGTCAATGTTTAACGGATCATTAACATGAAAATGGCCCAACTCCCTCTTATTTATCTTAGAATGCCTATAAATACAAGGAAACCATTTATGAGATGTTATGCTGCTCTATTGGAGAGAATTTAGAGAAGAATAAATTCTTAGCGCAATAAGAAACTCTCATATGCTGGTAAAATGCAATTAAGTAAAGTTATCCTTTCTCAAATGGCCTCATATTAGATTAATTCCATAGCTTTGAAAAATACAATCATTAAATTTATGGATAGATTACTAACAAATTTCTTACAGCCTGATCAAGCACTCTGAAAGAGCCAAGAAAAAATAAAATGGAGGGATGTAAGTTAAAAAAAAAAGGTGAGTGGATTGGATTTTAATTATAGTAACTTAATTGCTAAAATTGCAATTGCTAAGAGGATATAGAGAGTCTTCTATGATAGAAAAGCTTTACAGGTGCAATGTATTCATATCTACTTCTTAAAGGGAAGAAACTTTTAGGAACTCAACTAAAAATGTCATTATCTTGGACAATGTTACAAATTCTCAAGATAAGACTGAAAATGTAAATAGAAATGCTACATAAAATTGGAAATAAGGAGAAAGCACATATGTGGTCTGATAGTTGGATACAAGCAGGTCCTTTAGCTAACTTAACTAGTTTTTCTAGTCATGTACATATGTTTGTTAGATTTTAAAAAGTAAAGGAGTTAATTAGCGTTAATGTTTGGCTTACAAACTCAAGAAACTCAATTTAGTTGTAAGCTTACCTACTAAGTTATTCCCTTAATCTTGAGGAGGAGGATATAAAGGTATGGAAGAAGAGAACATCTAGTTATTTCTATAAAAAAAACTTGTGCTGAAATTGTTAAGGAAAGGCTTACCAATACCTACTAGCATAGTCTAGTATGATTTAAAGAAGCTCTATCGATAGTGTCATTTCTATTTTAGGTAGCTATGAATAATAGTTTAAACACGTTGGAAAGAACTACAAGATTTTTAATATAAAAAGCCGTATGTTATTTAAGAAAAAACGAAATAGAATCCTTAAACCACTTATTCTTCAAATGCAGGTTTGTATCTCCTCTTTGGAGCTATATACAACAGAGGTGCAACCACTTTTACTTAATGAATAGATGAGATAGTATCGTGGAATGGATAGTGATGAGTCATCGCAAAATATCAAATAAATAAATCTAACTAAACCTAACTATATAGCTAAGGTGAGCTACAATCGAATCCACAGGAAGTTAGGATGTACTGCTATTTCTAATGTTGTAAAAACAAAAAAAAAAACCCCTTGAATCTAAAAATAACTAACATAACTAAGACGTAATAAAAACCACAAAAAGGACAATCACAAAGTAAAACACAATAAACTAACAACAATAACAAAGAAATGGCTGAAGGTATCATCAGGATTTTAGGATAACTATTGATCCTCAAATCTATATAAAAGAGTATTCTAGTCATAGTGTTAGCCTATAGGTTCAAACAAGCTCTCAAACCCTCAGTTCTTCTAAATTAAGTAAATCTAAAAATCTCTAGAAATGCCCCTATCTTCACTATAACCTAGAATAAACTCTCTAGATTTAATAGTGAATATACATTAGGTATTAAAGAATGAATAACTTAGGTCACTAATACACAAGCTCAAAAAGTGTAACCTAAAGGTGTAGAACCTTAGACTAGTTAATTAAGTATCCAAACAAAACCAACTAACCTATTGCTACATTTTGGAAATAGCTAAGGATAATTACGTATCACATGCTCAATCTTAGCCTTTAAATTAGGAAATTAGCTAAAGGGTGATCAAGCCTAAAGATAGTACCTAATTCATGTCATATATCCAAAGTTTCAAACCAACCTAAGCTTAAAACACCAAATCAATTCAAAACAAATTCTATTCTCACAATTGATTACCCTTCATCCTTCCTATACCTTCAGTGTCTTAAGAAACTAGCCACACATACTTAAATTAACTAAAACAAAGACTAAAAAAATACAAACCATACTTAATTAATTAAAACTAAAACTGGAAAATTAAAAATACCGAATGAAAAACACAAATTAACACTTAAACTAACACAAACTTAAATTACTTAAGCTATTAATTAATTAACTAGAACTTAATTCAACTAAACTAAAACTAACACTCTAAACAAAAATTTCAGCATAATTATATTGAACAAACATTGACATTAAATAATTAAAATCATAAGAACAAGCACAAATCCTAATTATCAAATATAAATTAACTAAAGACATTAATAATAAATGAAAACTCAAGAAATAAAACTTAGCACTTAATAAAAATAACATAATAACTCAATGGTAATCCAAAATCAAGCATTTGAATAACAAAGAAAGTAAGTGAAAAAGACAACAAAACCAACAAAATAACAAGATACAAGAATGGATTGTGCAATAATTCAAAATAAATCAAAAAAAGTGGCTAAAGGCGTTGCTTGATCAAGGAGAGCTCTAGTGTATACTGTCAAATTGTGTTGTGAGTAGAGACTTCTATTAATCTTCAAGCCATCCAAGCTAGTTTAGGAGAGCTCCTTCTCTAATTTTTGCCGTTGCTTTCAGCCATCACTCCCCACCTAATGGAAAGCTTGCTTTTGATTTTTATTTCATGCTCCCCACTAGGGTTGCGTGTTGCTCCTTTTAAGCCAAGCCAACACTTTTTTGTTGCCTTAAATGCATGGCTCTCTTAAGCTCTTACTGTCATTTCATGTGTTAAGGAAGGACTCAATGTTGCTGCCATTTTGATGGACAGCTTGCCTCCCTAAACGCTCTTGTGCATTGCATTTTGAATCAAAGGCTCTACTCTTCTTAGCACATTTTTCTGCCTTTGTTTCATGTCAAAAAAAGCTCCTAATATGGCCTTCTTATTTGCATTAGATGCCACTCATGAGCTGTATTTTAAAGGAGCTTGAAATCTCTTTTCTTTATTTAAGTTGTCCACTACATAGCTTTTTCACTTCTCTTCTTAAACACATCAATTGATGCCAAGCCAAAGACGACTTCTATTATTGGCGTTTAATTTTTAGCTTGAGTTTTTATTTTTTATTTTTATTTTTCTTTTCTTTGTTCCTACGCTTTTATATCATTTGGATTTTTACTCTAATTGCTTCCAAATCTTCATACTTTAATCCAAAACTTGTGTTAAGGGATTAAACCTACCATTAAGTACAATATAACACAAATTAATTACTTTTGAACATAAAATGAGGATGAATTTAAGTGATTTAAACTATAAAAACATGACAAAAGTCATCCCTATCAAATATCTACTTATCCTCCAACCATGCCAAAGAGTGACTACTAAGTATTCAAAGTTTTTTTCAAGTGCATTTCACACTGTATGTAGAGAGAAAGGAATAATATAATCTTCAAAAAGGTGAATTTAACTCCTTATGAGTTATATAGCAGGACCGTTCATTAGATGAGAGAAGTACTACTATGAAGGATAATGGACTCAAACATGTTAGATATAATGAAGAATAGTCAGAACCTATGGTGAGTATGTAAAATGAATTGGACATGCAGGGTACCAATTTTATCATAGTGCAGCAAAGCTATCCTGGTAAAGAAGTCACCAATCTAAATTTATGGTAATGAGTAGGTTAAATACCCTCGCTAGAAAATTCACCAACATAATGGAATGTTATTTTCTAATATACAGGCTTGCCAAACTTATAGTTAACTTAATGATTAGTTTTCTAGTATCCTTGTAATCTTGGGCAAGATGGATGTGTTTTTTGTGAACTTCTCCTAATGAAGGTTAATTCTTTTTAATCTATTGGCTTTCTTTTCAAAAAAAAGTTTTTCAAATTGCATAAAATTTTACTAAATAGGTCAAATTTTGTGCTTAAGCCAATTGAATCAACTTGGCATTTGAAACAGTCTTGAAATTGGTTTTAAAACTTGTGTTCATTGTTTTTTAAGTAAAAGAAACAACTTTGAAATGTCTAAGTTTTAGAATTAGTTTGAAAATAAATGTTTCAAAAATGTGTAAAATTTATCATAAATCAAGATAATTTATGTTTATAAGACTAAGTTTGATGTCTTCGTATTCAAAATTATTTTGACGATGTTTTGTAACTTATTTAAATTGAATTGGAAGTGAAAGAAATGGATTAAATTTAGCTTTGGACAAGTTTTATACATTGGTAAAATCTATAATTTATTTTTTCATGTGACTGGTTCACTAATACCGTTTAATCGATTAAGCAGTGTAGGGTTTTAACATCATTTGTTCGATTGGCGTACAATAGGCTATTTGACTAGTGATCAATCAACTAACGTTCACCCATTAGTCAATTGGTAGTCTAGTATCAACCATAATAGCTAGCTTTACATTTGGGAAACAATGGTTTCCTTCATTTCTATTGGCTAGCTAATGTATCTAATAGCCATTTAGGCTTAAGAACATTATAAATATGAGGGTTATTGGCAATTGAAGAATCTTTATGAGGCTTTAATGAGTTTTTTAGCATTAAAGTGATCAAAGCTATCATCTTTAAGTTTTTTTTTTCATTGTGTAAACTTGTGGTTTTAAGCTTCAAATTTATTTTTCATGGTTTCACAAATTGTATTTTTTAAGCTTTTAAGAGGTTTATCATTCATATTTTTCATATGGAAAAGCATAAGAGACATTTAATTATTTAGTTTTAAGTGAAACACCATTAAAGGTATAGTTGTTTTGTTCAAAGGGGATTTTAACTTTGTTGGGTTGGGAATCATTGTAAAGGTTCATCTTTGCCTAAAAAAAGATTGGTTAAAGGTTCCTTTTCACCTTTTAGAAATAAGATTAGGATTGTTAAGGGTTATTTTTCACCCAAAGAAGAAGTTGTACTTTGTTTTTTAAGATTAAGTAAAGCATCCAACATCATTATTGGAGAGTAGACGTAGACAATTGAAGTTATTGTCGAACCATTATAAAAATTATTATATTCCCTCCATACTTTACACTTATTAATTATTATTTATTGTGTTATTATTTTATTATTACCTTCAGAAAATTTGGCATAATCATTGGCATATCATCTAGGTTGACTTTTAGTGTAGGAATTGTATATAATTAGAATTGGTTTAAGTAGTTTAGGTTGTTAGTTTATAAAAATTTTAAAATACCCAACTTACCCAAGTCCCAATTCTAAGTTTTTCTAAATTTATTACTCCTAAATAAGTATTCTCTCTTAGAAATTATGAAATACATAAGCTAAAAAATTCAATTTATAAAATAATAAATGATTTATAACTAATAAGACAAACAGTATGTAAATTTTAAACAATATAAGATATGATAGAAACAATATGATACAATTATATACAACATAATATGAATTGAATTCAAACAACTTGAAAATAAAAAAGATAAAGAAGAAGGATGTAAAATGATTTTTATATATGTTCAATGAAAACCTCTTCACCTATATCCATTCTTCAATACCTTGTTAAGTATTTCACTATCTTCAAGAGCAAGTATAATTCCCTTTTTCACAAAGCTATAGGGTAACCTTCACATCCACTTACTTTTTCAATAGGCGTAAGTGTAACCTTTTATAATTGTCACTCTCAATATCACTAACCAAAAAAATCAACTTCTTAAAAAGTATCCCACTTAACCAATCGAAGTGTTTAGGGACTCATAAATTACTTAGAAATGTATACACAAAGAAGTTCACACATAGCCAATAAAAAACTTCACCTAAACTCAACTAAAACACATAAAAAAATATACCTTATGCTTCAATTCACTTTAGAATTGTTCCTCAACTCTTTGATGCCTAAAATCTCATATAAGACATGTATTTATAGTACTTTTTTTTGTTCTACTAGCCATTTATAAATTTTTCTCAATGTTTAAAAATATTTATTTCAATTGACCATTTATATTTAAACGTTGGAGCACAATTTGGACATATATCAGTTGATTTGTAAGTGCATTGGTTGATCAGTGATTAGTCAACCAATATTATTAACTCGTTGACCAGCCTATGTTGAAATAACACATTGGTTGACTAATCCCTTATACAAGTTGACCAATTATGTCAAATTGGTCTTTAAAACTTCATTTCATACTCAGATACATTCAAATTAATCTAAACTAGTTCTTAGCATTTCCAAATACTTTATAATACATACTAACACGTGCAAATTACCTCAAAATAATTTCTAATATGTTCACACATTTCTTTTTAATACACAATCCTTATTAAATTCACAAACTCTACCACATTCACACTGCTTAACCAATTTAATCTCCTTAGTCTCGCACTCTTCAACACACTCACATCAAACTAATTCCAAAAATCATTTTAGTGCATCAAGAGGATCTTTAAAAACCATTTATACATATCTCCTCTTGATTATGCATCCTATATGCCAAACCATTAACCACGAATGAACAATGCATTATGTGATCCCATTAACATTATAGAAAGACCATAGGGGGACTTAAAATAAAAGTTTAAAATAACAACCCATTAAGCTCTATCTTGATCTCCCTCTTAAAGCTCATTCTTTTAGTCTTAATTATTTTTATTTTATCCTCCAAAGTCCTTGATCTTTAAGACTTTAAAGTACATCTTCATAACATCTTTTATTTCCAAATTCACACTTTATCATCAATCATATCTTTCCAACATATCACACAACACATTAGTAACAATGTTTTATCATCAGTAAAACTAAGTGAAACTATTTTTGGTTCAACAAAATTCTTATCCAATTATTTTCTAACATATAGTTTATTCACTATTAAACTAGTCTACATTTAGGATATTTTAAATGTATCAAAGTGAAACCTTACTTGTGTAATGTTGAACCAAAATGACAGCCTTACTTTATTTGATTATGTTGAAGTTTCAATTATACATCGAACATTGTTTTCGACATTCTGCATCTCTAAAGTGTTGGTTATTCTTTGTAACAAAACTATTCTTCTATTCTCCTTATTATGGGTCCTTCTTAAAGGGATCTCATTTTTAATTGAAAATAAATCTTGTTGAATAATCTTTATGTGTTTATTGTAACCATCTAGATTCTTTTCTTTTCTCTTCCCTTTGATTTTTACCATTTGTAATTGTGTAACTATCACTTTCTTCTTCCTATTTAGTGTATATTTACAACTAGTGTAGAAAGCAAGTGTGGTTGTATTTATTCGTTTTAGTCTCTCTTTTTCACAGATGCTTTGTGCTTGATGTGTTGCTATCTTGTGTAACTAGTGTGGCTATTTTGTCTCCTTCTTTTTTGGTTTGGGGTAACTGTTGTCTTCATATTTTGTGAGTGCTTGCTACCATTTCCTTTATTTATTTTAAGGAAGGAGCTTCTACATAAGATATTAAAGTTACAGTATAACAGAAAAATCATCATTGTACAATAGGGAAAACATCACAGTACAGAGGAGGTGATTGTTACTATTTTTCTCTTTGACATGATGTAGAAAAGCAGTTGACATTAATAGTATAGGAGAAAAATTATCATGGTATAAAGAAGGAGATATTGCGATACAAAAAGTTACCTATATAGTATATCTGAGTTTTGGTATACACTTTGTTAATTATCACTCTTGTTAATACATATATATTATTGTGAGCCTTTGAATTATTAGAGAACTCATTTTCATATACTCATTAATTTTATAGTAGATTATTTTCTGAACTATTTCTTATAGTATTTACTTCTCACATTAAGAAGGTTTTCCATATTAAATATTTTATTTTCTCTAATGTGATTTATTTTTTGTATTCATATTTACTCCTCATAGTTTCATTTAACTAGGAAATGTTTCATTTTGCCCACTATACTTTTTTTTTTGTCATTACGTTAAACCTCAATGCCTTTCCTATCAACCGATATTAGAGTTTTAGTTATTTATTTATAGTGTTTTGTTTGATTGAAAGATGGTGCCTAATCATAGTAAAATAATTAGTTTGAATAGCAAAAATTATCAAAAATAGAAAGGAAAGATAAAAGATTTGTTGTTTATGAAGAAGAAGTATCTATAATTATTTATCACAAAAAAATCTTAAGTCTAAAAGTGATAAATAATGGGCATTCAATCATGAAACGATTTGTGGTCTTGTTAGTAATAGGTAGATAATAATGTTTTGACTCACATTTTAAATGATTCAGACTTTGTGACACAAGATTGAATCCTTATATGCTTCAAAAGATAGGTAATATTAAACTATTCTGACTAAAATAAGTCGTAAATTTAAGGTACAAGAAAGATAGTTTCTTTTGATCTCTTAAATGAATTTTAAGGTTCTTTCATCAATTACTTGGTATGGGTGTAATATTTTAAGATGAACTATGAGACTTTAATTATTTAATACTTAGTGTAATTTTTAGAAGAATCTTCGTGTGATCTTAGCTAATTCTATTTCTAGTGATTTAATGACCATGGATTATATCAAATATACCATTTTGAGTTAAGAAGTGAGACAAAAAAATTCAAAAAGTTTCTACTTCTCATTATTTAATGAAAATAATAGAAGTAAGGAAAGGCATCAATGAAAAATAACATAGGCAAAAGTATAGGTAGAAGCAAATCGAAGTCAAAATATAAATATCTTATATGTCAACATTATGGTAAAAAGGAACATGTTAAGACTTCCCTTTTAAGCTTAAAAAGAGAACTAACAAAAGCAAGAAAGAGAAAAAAGACCATGATAATGATGATTATGTTGCCACTACTACTACAAAAGATCTTATGTCTATCCATGATGAAGATATGATTAATGTTTCTTATTATAATTTTAATTAGATTGTTGACAATGATGCTTACTTTTATGTGATATCAAGGAAATATTTCTTCATATCTTACACTTCAATTAATTAAGGAGTTTTGAAGATGGGTAATGATAGTCTATCAAAGATTATTAGCATTAGGACTATTGTATTAGAGACTAAAGCTACTTCTGAAGAATGTCAAACATACACCTGATATCCATTTAAATCTAATTTCTACCAAAGTTCTTGATGATGATGATGATTATTATTATTTCAAGAGCTTTTGTGATTATATCATCCTACAATTTTAAGGTTAGGCTTAGATTAGGTAATGGATCTAATCTAACCTTAACCTAACCTTTCATATATGTATGTATAACCTAAATCTAGCCACCTATCTTCCCTTACTTTACCAAACTTTATCTTTAATTATTAATTATATTATTATGAAATACATCATCATCACTGGTGTCAAGCTCCACTACATGTGGCTAATAATTGAGTTGATGCCTTGATCCTGTTGCAAATAAAAACATTATCATCCTTGATAAGTACAATGCAAGTATCGATGTTGATAAGTTTAACTAGTCAAAAGTACTCAACTACGTCAAAATGAGGATAATGCTAGCCAAGTTTTAAGGAAAATGGCTCCTGAAAGTATTTGCAACCTTGTTCATATACCAACCCCCATTGTCATTGCACCACTTTCCAAGTAAGTGACTTGCACAAACACATCATTGAGGTCAATAAAATTAAATTGAAGAATGATGTCGAGATTATGGCTATATGGATCTTGAAAAATCTCGATTAACACTTGCGAAGAGGAGTGCTTTGATAACATTGGAAATAATTAGTTTTAAAGATGCCATATAATTACTATCTTTATAGTTGGATTTTAGACTCTTGATGGTGAAAATAATATACTTTAAGGACCTTAACATGTAATGGTTATCTCCCAGGAAGCGAGCATGAAAAGATGTGTAAAGCAAATGAATTACTCTCATTCTTCGTGACAGTAGGAAACAATTGCTTATATAAATTGTTACCATTCACAAGAACCATACCTCATGATGTATAATGCGCAAATCCCAATTCCTATTTCATTATCCCTATTATGTTTCTCTTAACCCTCACGATTTTAATCCTAGTCTACCTAAGGAAAAGGCCCTAGATAAAATATGAGGATTAGAACCAAGTGGAATCAGATTTAAGTCCATACTATGTAGAAATATTAGTGGCATTTAAGAACATAAAAAGATTTATATTAATTCTATTGTTGGTGATTTCTTCGTTGGATTGCATGGTTTGCTTTCTTGCTTTACAACAAATATTAAATGGGTGAGAAAGGCTGTGATGATAGAATAAATGACCAACCGTTTAGAGCTAGTATATGGAATTGTACTATTGCAAATATGAAGTAAGTGATTAATTGGAATGTATCCTTATATGTATTACATGCTATGTGTGCTTTTTGGATATTGGGTGTACATGTTTTATATTTGGTGTTATATGATCACCATAAATACCAAATATTTCATAAATGTAGTTAAAATTATTGCAAATTAATATATTGTGCGTTCTGTAAATTGCACTATATTTATGAATATTCACTACCATATGTTTATGACATACAACTACATGAATTACAAGAATTATGAAGAACTAATTATGTGAGCATGTAATAAGAATCTGGATATGGAAAATATTGATGAATATGACAATGTGAGGTAGTTGAATGATGGAATTTATGTTTTAATTAAATAATCACATAACTAGAAAAGGAAAAAGTAAAGAACTAACTACTTGCTTAAGACAGAGTATATACTCTATAGTTAAAATATGTGTGATATAGGATTATGATTTTATTTACTAGGCATCGAAATGGTTCAAATATGTTTTTGGTGAGGAAATATCTTTTGCATTATTTTATAAGTACCTGAGTAGTATTAAGATATTTTCTGTATAGAAATATCATATGCATTATTTTCTAAACACTGGGTATGGTGGGGAACTATCCTTTACAAATAATTATGATATATATACTTATAATGAGATTAGCTAAAAGACTACTGAGTACAACACTACTTGGTAAGCAAGGCTCTTAAATTAAAATATGAAATCATCATGAGAATTCTAATAAGAAATTGCCTATAATTGTTGTGTTATATGGTATGATGGTTTGATTGATTAGTTTGATTGCTAATATGTTTATTTTGAATCTTGAATGCTTTTATAAGATTTTATTTGTATATTATGTCTGTTATATAATTGGTACATTCTAGTTACCTTTATTGAGTTAATAAGTTACTCCTTGCCACCTAATTTTTTTAGGAATTTGATTTTGGTAATTAAACTCTCTTAATAGTCTATATTTTCACTTTGTTAATTACATTAAATAGGCTAGCAAATTGATAAGTATTTTCTAAAAATTTATATGTTTATTTGGGATTAATACCAAGTTTTGTTTATCATTTTAGGATTTTTTATATTGGATTAGAAAATTTTATCAATGGATTTATTTCATGTGATTGGAACTAAAGTTATAAATTATTTTAATAAATAATTTTTAGGTTTTATACTCTTTTATTTGAGAAAATGAGTTCTTGAAAGTGAATTAAATATG
Source organism: Pinacopodium congolense (assembly GCA_028565735.1). Taxonomy (NCBI): domain Eukaryota; kingdom Viridiplantae; phylum Streptophyta; class Magnoliopsida; order Malpighiales; family Erythroxylaceae; genus Pinacopodium; species Pinacopodium congolense. The sequence goes on along the minus strand of JAOXYD010197008.1, from coordinate 13,955 downwards.
TTTAGGATTTTTGAAAAAGGGGTTACAGTAATGGTCAATATAAGATCACTAAAGGTTCTTTGGTTGTAACACGAAGAAAGAAATCTTCAAGTTTGTACTAAACTAAAGATTCAATTTTCTTTTATTCTTATTAATGCAGTTAAGAGTGATAGCTCTTCATAGTTATGGCACAGAAAACTTGGCCATATTAGTGAGAAGGGACTTAATTCTTTAGCTAAGAAGAATTTACTTTTTTATTTGAAATTTGTAGGATTGCAAAAGTGTAATCATTACTTGGTTGAAAAACAAAATAAGGTCTCTTTTAAGAGCCAGCTTCCTTTAAGAAAACTAGAATTACTTGGTGTATTCAAATCTCTATGATCTAATGAGACAAAAACTTTAATGGTAAACTTTATTTTATAACATTTATTGATGATTGTTAAAAAAAATTGGATTTATATATTAAAGTCAAAATTATTAGGTATTTGGTGTTTTAAGCAATTTTAAGCTTTTATTGAAAAAGAATCTAGAAAAAAAATGAAATATTCTTGTACTGACAATAGTGGTAAGTACTGTATATCTTTTGACGAGTACTACAGACAACAAGGTATCAAATACAAAAAAGCCTCCTAAAAGTTCTTAGTTGAATGGCCTGGCAAAGAGGATGAACAGGACATTGGTAGAGATGTTTACTTTTAGAAGCAAAATTATCTTAATCTCTTTAGGATGAGGCTTTATATACTATTGCACTTGTTATTAATTTATATTCTATTATTGCTTTACAGTGTGATGCTCCTAATTAGATATGGTATATTAAGGATGTTTCTTACAATCATTTATGTGTGTGTCTGGCTATAAAGCTTTTATACATGTATCAAAAGATGAGAGGTCCAAATTAGATGTTAAGATAAGGCATTTATTGTTCATCGATCATAGCTATGATGAGTTTAATTATAGGTTATATGATTTAGTTAGAAAAAAAAAGCTTATTAAAATTCAAGATGTCTTTTTTACAAAAGATAGAGAATTCAAAGTCTCAAGATTTTGATGGCTTAACTAATCTTGATCTAACTCTGGAGATACATATGTCCAATGGGGTTAAATTTAGCATTTAGAATGGTTTTCAAAATCACATTCATAGTGTTCAAGTTGAGAGTGTTGATAATGATGCTGCTAATGAGGTAGATGCTTCTGTTTCTAAGGTTGTTAATAAACATACAGCTTCACTTAGGAGATCTACTAGAGAAAGAATTCTTTTCACTCGTTATTCATCTAATAAATATGTGCTCCCTATTTACTAGGAAGAATTTAAAAGCTATAAAGAGCTTATGAAGAATGGGCATAAAAATAAGTAGGATGTAACTATAAAGGATGAGATGAAATCCTTAATTGACAATCATACTTTTAAGTTGGTCAATTTGTCTAAAGGGCATAAAGGCTTTGTAGAATTAATGGATTCACAAGGTAAAAGAATAAAGAAGATTCTTTTCGTTTACGATATAAAGTTAGGTTGTTAAAAGTTTTAAACAAAAAAGAAAGTTAACTTTAAAGTGATTTTCTCTCCTATTATTAAGATGTCTTCCATCAGAGTTATTCTTAGTTTAATAGTTATTCTTAATTTGGAGATTGAATAGATAGATGTGAAAACTACTTTCTTTCATAGAAATTTGAAGGAAGAGATTTATAAGGAACAGCTACAGCTTTTTGAAGTGAAGGGAAAGGAGTATCATATTTGTAAGCTAAAGAAAAGCGCTTATAATTTGAAATAATCTTTGAAACAGTGATACAAATTTTATTTTGTTATAATCTAGCAAGAATACAAAAATACTACATCTGATCATTGTGTTTAATCATAAATTTTCTAAAAATGACTTCATCATTTTATTACTCTATGTTAAAAACAGGTTGATTATTGGTCATAATATTTCTAGAATTTATAGGTTGAAAAACCATCTTAGTAAGTCTTTTGCAATGAAGGACTTAGGACTAATAAGACAACTCCTTAGCATATAGATTTTCTATGACAGAGAGGAAAAGAAATTATGGTTGTCTCAAGAAAAGTATATTGAGAAGGATAAAACTAAAGTGTTAAACACATATTTTATTACTTATTTTAGGCTTAGCACTAGGCAATCTCCATCTAGTAAAAAGAGAAGTAAGACATGCAACGTGTTCTTTATACATTTGTAGTTAGAATTTTGATGTATGAAATGGTTTACATAAGTCCTGATGTTGCTCATGCAATCAGAACTGTGTCATTTTCTCTCTAATACAAGTAAAGAGTATTAAAATGTTTTGAAATGGATTATAAGATATTTTTTAGACACTTCCAATTTGAAATTATGTTTTAAATTAGGAAGTCCTATTCTTTCTAAATACACTGTTTAGATATAATAGGTGATGTTAACTCGAGAAATTCTATTTTCATACTTTTTTATTACCTTCGTAAGGGGAGTTATGGTTTAACAATCTTGGTTGAAAAAATGTATTGTATTATCTATTAATAAGGCTAAGTTTATTATTGTAACTTAAGCTTGTAAAAATTTACTTTAGAAGAAGAAGTTTCTTCAAGAACTTAGTTTTACTCAAAAGAGATATGTTTTATTTTATAATAGTTATAATGCTATCGATTTCAACAAGAACTTAACTTTCCATAGTAGATCTAGACATATTGATGTGAGATATCATTAGGTATACAATATTTTAGACTCTTAAGTTTGAAAAAACGCATACATATAATAATAGTTCAAACATGATGACCAACTCTCTACTAAAGGAAAGTTTAAAACTTATCATTTGATTATCAGTTTAGGTATTTGATGTGTAACTATCTTGTATGGCTAGTATGGCTACTTTATCTCCTTTTTTTCTAGTTTTGTTGTGATTGTTCTTTTCATATTTTGTGAGTACTTTCTACCATATTTGTTATTAGGTGTGGAAGAAGAGTCTCTACAAAAGTTATTAAAGCCATGATATAGGAAAAAAAAATTATTATATAGAGGAGGAAACATCGCAGTAGAGGAAAAATATATTATAGTACAGAGAAGGTGATTATTATTCTTTTCGTTCTTTGACATGGTATAAAGAAACAGTTGACATTAATACTATAAGAGAAAAACTATTGTGGTACAAGAAAGGAATTGTTACGGCACAAAGTAGTATACAAAATGTGTATAAGTTTTAGTACACACTTTGCTGATTTCCACTCTTATTAATACGTATATATTGTTGTGAGATCTTAAGGGTATCTTTGGATTTGTTGTTCGTTTTTGTTTTTATTTGCCATTTTATTTGGTACAAAAACCTAAGTAAAAAAAACATGTTTGATTGTGTTTTTGTGTTGTTTTGTGATAATAGTTTAAAAAATGAAATATCAAACCCAAAGGAACAAAACAAAACAAAAACACCTAACTATAGCAAAAAATGCTTTCAGCAACCGAAATCCATCCAAAAATTAGTCGTCATCCAAGCCATATCTGCAGATCGAGGGAAGCTGTCACCGGATCCTCCCCCTGCACCAATATCGCGACCATGCTCTGCTACTCCATTTGCTGGTCTAATTAAGCAATATAAATGAATGAAAAATATGTCCTAGACCAAATAGAGGAGGCAAGTGTACCTTGTCGACATGTGATATAAAACGATAAAAATCAAGTATCATACCCAAAGGAAATCCACTATGCAAGTAAATTAACTCAGATGATGCAAAATTAACTTAGAAACTCAAGATTTGATTGATTGGTAATTAAAGTAAGGTAAACAAGATAAGTAAATATATAGGATGAAAAATAAACTAAATGCAGCTAAACTTGAGTCAAGAGATTAAAAATGGTTAAAGCTTCGGACTTAATTTGGATTAGGTTTCCTAAAATTAACAGTGGTGGATTTGTTTAGGACTTACCTCACTTAAACAAGTTACACCTAATGGTCATAGGTATCCCTTTTCTCTTTTACTCTCAATTAACCTACTTGGTCCATAAATTACTTGGAATAAAAGGCATTAAACACTAAAGAGGCCTAAAATCAAGGGCATTAATTCTAGGTGTCCTTACAAAAGATCCTAAGGCTTGTCCTACTCCTAAGTTCAAATGTGTTGCTTAATCGATTTTCCTGTAAAATAAATTCTAATGGTCAAGAAACTCATTCACCTATGGCTAATATCTAGTTGATCAAGCTAAATAAGGATAAACAAACATTCAACAAAGCATAAATCAATTCCACATAACCTGTTCTAATCCAATTCTCTACAGTCTCAACCAAAAACACATACACGCATATGATTACCAATAGAATACAATAGATGGTTAAAACATGCATATCCATTGATTAATCAATAAATCACAATCTTCACAAGCTATAAACGTAATACAGAAATCTAAAAGCAAGATGGTCACTCCCTTAAGATTACTTCAAAGGTTTTGCACTTAGAAACTCCAAAAACAACAGACTTAAACCAAAAAAATAAACCAAAATCTCAACAGGATAAGAACTCGAATCAGATGATAAAAACCTGACTCTAATGACGAAGAAGGTGACGACTCTCTCTTGATGATTCGTAAAACCTCTGTATCGATCTCTCTACTGCCACTCTCTCTGCAAATATGATTATCTGTGTCCTTTTATACCCTGGAGTTTTGTGCATTAAGTGAAATGCAACAGTCAAAGAATAAAACACAAGAACTGAAAGCTGGATCCCTTAGGATCGATCGACCGACCTTCACCATTCGGTCGATCGAAACCTCTTTATTTTCTTTATTCGGTCAATTGATTCTTCTATGCGGTCGATCGAAAAACTTGTTATGAATAATTCAATTGACCGGTATAAGTTCGATCGATCGAACTTGTTTCTTCATTCAACTTGTTTGACCGCCGTATATGCACTGTTCATGGAATCCACCGTATAGGAGATGAAGGCCTGCCGTATATGGTTACATTTAAGCTTGCTCCCAAAAAAATCTCTAAATCTCCACAACATGCTCCAAAACTAATATACACCTGAAATTAACAATAATAGCTCTATATTGGTGTAATTCAACAACTAAATGGGTAAAAAATCAGTAAAACATGCATCATAAAATAATGTAAAATATCTATTAACAACACCCCTATACTTGAATTATTGCTTATCCTTAAGCAACTCACTTAGATCCATAAAAGAACATCTCATCAAGTAGTTTAAATACAATTAACGTATTCTGTCATTTCGTTTTCACAGAAAATCAAGTATATGCAATCCTTTCAACTTCGGCAACTTAAGCATCAAACTATTATAAATATCATAATATTTTCATCAATGCACATAAACAAAATCAAAGGTAGATGCCGTTGATAAAAAAACAAGCATAAAATTAAAATGGACTTTCCTCATGGTATTCACTCATATCACTTAAGTGTATAAGGGTTGTGTTTTACTCAAAGCTTCCTCTAAAAGACTACACTACCATAGGCTTACAAATTCACCCATTTTTCACTACATAGAGTACATGCCATCATGGATCAAAAGGGCTTTTATTAAGGGTTATAATGGAGCTTAGGTTAATGTAGGGTAAAAAAGACAAAGGCTACTCACAAGCATTCACAATGCCCTAAGTAACATGGGATTATCAAATAGAAATTCTGAGATGTGCAAATATAAACACGGGACTGCAAATACTCATCACACTATCCAATTCTACTATTTGATCTTTTTCTTTCTTCTTTGTTTTTTTGTTTTGATAACACTAAACATAAAAGAAGACGGTAGTAACACAAATCAATAATAAATGAGTATTTGTACCTCTAAAACATCTCAGAATAGCATATAAAATAAAAGTCCCTAAATCAAAGACATCAAAAGCTTACCTAGTGCTTTATTTAACTTGTGATAGGGTAAGACTAAAAGGTTTTTAGGTTTCAATGCAAAGTGATTAATTCAGACACAAATAAGGCCAAAGGCTCAAATGGGGTAACCATGGAAAAATGACTTAATGGGTCATTTAAACTAAAGGGTTCAAAACAAAGAAAACCTTAATCATATCCATAAAGCATGTAACTAGTAGTATCAAATAGGTTCAGAGCAAGTTCTAAAGATAATCTACATAGAGAAGCATCACACACAACAAAGAAAATAAATGACTATGAGATGCAGTCATATAGCTCAAAACCCCACAAGTGCTTAAATGAAAGCCATTAAAATTTACATTGCCTCATCACTCATGCATCAATTATTGACTAAGTTTATGCAATCAACTACTTCAATCAATCCATATGGTTCATTATCCTTTTAAGCTGCCTAATCTAAATTCATACAACCCAATTCGCATTCTAACTACTTTGACATAATCATATGGTTCAAAATTCGTCAAATTCAAATGCAAAATTTTTTTAAATGAGATCCAAGTTAGCTACCAAAAGAGTCACAACCATTCAAGTTATATCTCTCAACATCAACATCATAATCATCAGCATGCATATACTCTTAATCCCCCTCATACTTAATATGAACATTGTCCCTAATGTTCAAAATTCACAAGCAAGCACAAAGGGTAAAGAAAGAGAAAGAAAAACTTCCCTATATAATGACCATCTAAAGAACTCTGAGCTACCAACCACACAGAACCTCCAAAGGAACTTTAAAGAAATACAAACTAAAAGCAAAGCATTAAACTAAAGAAACACAAAAGAAACAACCAAAAGGAAAAAGAAAAAAAAAATACTAGCCTTCTGAAAATAAACACTATGATTTAGGGGGAGAAGATGGTGAATTATGGAGGGTAAAGTGCTCCTCTGATTCATCCATAAACCTGGGCAAGTATAGTTTGGCTCGTTGTGCATTTACCTTAAAGGACTTCTCATTATCTCTCTTCGCTTCAAGAACCCTAAAAGGAAAAAATTGCACCACCTCAAATGGTATATACCACCTCGACCTAAGTTTGCCTGGCAAAAGGCGAAGACAAAAGTTATAAAGTAATACTTAATCACCTAACTTAAGGTCTCAGTGGATGAGGTGCCTGTCATACTATCTCTTCATCCGATACAACTTCGAGTTGTTATATGCATTCAAATGAAACTCTTCGAGTCATGAAGTTGCATAAGTCTCTTAGCACCTGTAGAAGATAAATCAAAATTAAGAAATTTGGTAGCCTAATATGCACGATGTTTTAACTCAATTGGAAGATGACAAGATTTTCCATATACTGTCTTGAATAGTGACATACCTATGAGTGTCTTAAATGCGATCCTATATGCCCAAAGTGCATCATCTAGCTTAAAAGATCAGTTCCACCTAAAAGCATTAACATTTTTCTCTAAAATTTCCTTTAACTCTCTATTTGAGACTTCAACCTACCCATTAGTTTTGGGGCGGTATAGTGTAACAACCCTATGGGTCATCCCATACCTAATTAAAAGAGAATAAAAAAGTTTATTGCAAAAATGTAATCCTCTGCCACTAATGATAGTCCTAGGTGTGCCAAATCGTATAAAGATATTTTTCTTTAAAAATATGACCACAACCCTAGCTTCATTTATGCGAAATGCCTCTACTTCTACCCATTTACTAACATAATCAACTGCAACCAAAATGTATTGATTAGAGTAAGAATTAGGGAATGGTCATATGAAGTCTATGCCCCAAACATCAAAAACCTCACAAATAAGAATGTTAGTCAATGGCATGTCATGTCTCCTACTAATGTTCCCAACCCTTTGACACCTATCATCAAATTTAATAAATGAAAATACAATCTTAAATAAGGTGGGCCAATAGAAACCACACTTTAAGACCTTATAAGCTGTCCTAGATACATCATAATGTCCCCCAGCCTCTCTAGAATGACAATGATGTAACATAGAGGAAATTTCCTCTTCACGAATATAACGCCTAACAATATCATCCACACAAATCTTATACAGCAAAAGGTCATCCCAAAGATTGTGTCTTACCTTAGATAAAAAAAATCTTTTAAGTATAAGAAAAATCAGGGGGATAAATATTACCAGCAAGATAGTTAATATAATCTGCAAATCAAAGAGTGGCTGTCATAGTAATTAGATACTTATCAAGAAAAGTCTCTTAGATGTCCTTTTTTGTTGCATTTTCTATGGAAGCTTCATCTAACCTTGACAAGTGATCAGCTACAAAGTTCTCGACTCCCTTCTTATCCCTCAGCTCAATGTCAAACTCCTGCAAAAGTAATATCCAACGAATTAGTCTTGGTTTTGCATCAAGTTTTGTCATAATGTATTTCAAAGTTGCACGGTCAGTATACATTATCACTTTAGACAAAATCAAATATGATTGAAACTTGTCAAAAGCAAACACAACCGCCAACATCTCTTTCTCTGTGGTGGTGTAGTGGCGTTGTGCGTTGTTCAGTATCCTACTTGCATAAAAAATAGGATAGAAGATCTTACCTTGTCTTTGACCAAAAACAGTACCGACTGTATAATTACTTGTATCACACATTAATTCAAAAGGAAGAGACTAGTTAGGAGACACAAGTATAGGAGAAGTCACAAGCTTATCCTTTAGTGATTAAAAAGATGTCATACATTTATCATCAAAAATAAATACAACATCTTTTTTAAGTAACTCAGTCAAAGATCTAGCAATCTTAGAAAAATCTTGAATGAACTTACGGTAAAAACCAGCATGGCTTAAGAAACTTTTAATAGATTTAAAATTGTTTGGTGGTGAAAGATTCTTAATGACATCTATTTTTGCTAGGTCTACCTCTATACCTTTGCTAGAGATCTTGTAACCTAATACGATGCACTCCTAAACTATGAAATGATATTTTTCCCAATTAAGCACTAAATGGGTCTCTTCACACCTAATCAAGACTTTCTTTAACTTATCTAAGCATGCATCAAACTGATGTACCAAACACAAAGAAGTTACCCATAAAAATCTTAATGTAAGATTCAAGCATGACAGAAAAAATAGCCATCATGCATTTCTGAAATGTAGCTGAAGCATTGCATAAACTAAATAGCATATGTCTATATGAAAATGTACCATAAAGACATGTAAAGGTTATTTTTTCCTTATCTTTTGGGGCTGTCGAAATCTACAAATATCCATGATATCCATCTAAGGCACAATAAAAATCATGTCCAACTAATTTCTCAATCATCTGATCAATGAAAGGTAAAGTAAAATGATCTTTCTTTGTGGCATCATTTAACTTCCTATAATCAACTTCCTAGTGGCTATTAATTCATTTTTCTCATTTTCAACCGCAGTAGTGTCTTCTTTCTTAGACACCACCTATACAAGACTAACCCAACCAGAATCAGAAATGGGATAGATAATACCTGCATCTAGTAGCTTTACTACTTCATCTTTCACTACCTCCTTTATGTGTGGGTTAAGTCTCCTCAGGGGCTGCACCATTGCCTTGCTTCCATCCTCTATAAAAATGCGGTGCGTGCAAAAAGGAAGGACTTATACCCTTGATATTTGTAATGGATCACCCAATAGTCTTCTTATGATCCCCTGGTACCCTCAACAGTTGTTCCTTTATGACACCTGACAAATAAGAAGAAATGATAACTAGTAAGTGTTCAAGTAGGTTAAGAAAAACATACTTTAAGTGACTTGAAAAAGGTTTAAGATCTAGAAACGGAGGCTCTTCAATTGGAGGCTTTAGTAATGGCTTAGATGGATGTTAGAGAGGCTCATATGCTCTATATTGTGTCCAACATGCCTGCTCCAACTTAATTCCAAGGTCCTCCAACTCTTCTTGCAATTCCTCACTTAACACTTAGAGCATTCCTTGCGCTCCCTCTTCCATCAAATCTACACAAATAATAAAAGAACTATCAATATAAGAAGAGTAAACGTCAATAAAATGACAAGAGTTAATGTTGGAGGGATGCTTTATAGCATTAAACACATTAAAGACATCAAACACTAGTTCTTCATCTTGAAGTCTTAAGATGAGCTTTCCACGTTACACATCAATAATGGTCCATACTATGGCCATAAAAGGTTTTTCAAGGATAATGGGGATGTCTCGGTCTTCCTCCATGTCAAGGACTAGGAAATCCACCAAGGAGATGAACTTCCCAACCTTGACCAATACATCCTCTAAAACTCCCCTTAAATAAGTAATTAATCTATTGTTAACTTAAGTGAGATAGTAGTGGGATTGGGCTCCTCTAATCAAAGCTTCCTATAAATAGAAAAAGGCATCAAATTAATACTCACACCCAAATCCATCAAGGCCCTATCTATTTGTAAATCACCAATATTTAAGAAATAGTAAAACTCCCTGAATCGTTAAGCTTAGGTAGCAATTCTTCGATAAGGTAGCCGAACACTCCTCATTCAACTTCACTGTTGCATATTCTTCAAGCCTCCTCTTATTAGACAAAATCTCTTTTAAAAATTTAACATAAGAAGGCATCTGTGCTAGAGCATCAGCAATTGTAATGTTAATATGTAACTTCTTAAACATCTCAAGAAACTTACCAAACTACTTATCTAACTGTGTACCTTTTAACCTCTAAAGATAGGGGATCTGAGGTCTTACCAGATTGGTGATGGGATCAGCAATAACCTCGGATGATTCTCCTTTGCAGATAGTGCTTCCTTTTCCTTCTTACTGGCTTTTTAACGCTTATCTGCTTCACTCTTCTCTACTTCATCATCCCTCTGCTTTTAATTAACATGTCTAAGTTGTTTACCACTCCTCAATGAAATTGCCTTAGCATGTTCTCTCAGGTTAACCTCAATGGTGCTAGGCAATGAACCTTGAGATCTTTCCTTCAACAAACTCATAATTTGGCTCATCTGATTTTCCAAGTTTCTAATAGAGGCTTATTGGTCTTGAAATTGAGCTTCAGAGCTGAAAATATATTTTGTGACTAACTCTTCAAAATTGGGCTTTTTAGGTAGATAAAGGGTCTTAAAGCCTAGAGGTGGCTATCTCTTAATATTAGATTGTTGTGATTGTGCTATCTAATCATTCCTCCAAGAGAAGTTAGGATGATTCCTCCACCCAGAGTTATAGGTGTTAGAATATAAATCCCCTCTTTATCTATTGAAATTACCCACATAATGGGTCTCTTCTTGTTCTGGAGTAAAGGGGTTCCCAACTTGGCACTCTGAAGATTGATGGGAATCTCCACCACAATGCTCGCACATAGCACAACTCTTCATTGATGAACTTGCCCCTCCTTTTACACTTTACATCAAACTATCTAGTTTCCTTATCAAAACATTCATTTGAGCTGATAAAGCCACTGTATTGTCCACTACATGAATACCAATAGGTATTTTAGGATGTCTCTCTATATAGTATTTGAAACTGCTTATAGTCATCTCATCAATCAATCTGTAGGCTTGATCTGATGTCTTTCTCATCAAGCTACTTCCAACTACTACATCAATGGTGCTTCTAGTTGGTGAGGTCACTCATGTATAAAAGGTATTGATATGCAACTATGTGATAAACCCATGACTAGGGTACTGTGCCAACATATCTCTGAACATCTCCCATGCATCATACAAACTCTCATTCTTATACTGGGTGAAAGAAGTTATCTCGTTCTTCATCTTAGCAAACTTAATAAGTGGAAAAGTTTTTGTCAAAAACAATCTCATGAGCTTATTCCAAGTGGTAATAGACCCTGACTGTAAAGAGGTTAACCAGGCTCTTGCCTTATCCCTAACTGAAAATAAGAGTTATTGTAGTTTCATTGTATCATCCAACACATCATCCTTCTTATCAAATATCCAGAAAAATTTCCAAGTGGGTGTTTGGATCTTCTAAAGGCAATCCTCCAAACTGAGATGCCCTGATCATGGAAGTAACGCTATGGGAAATCTCAAAATTTACTTCTGTAATCATCGTCCTTACAATGAGGGGTAAGGGTCTATTGTTATGCCTCATAGTAAGATCCATCATTGTCAACTCCCTTCCCTCTTCGGGATGCTGCATAAGCTTTTCTTCACGTTCTGCCATCTCTACAAACTGCTCTTCACTCTTAAGCTATTCTTCTGTGACCTCTTGTTCCACCTTGCTACTCTGAGTCAGTTTCGCTTCTTTACTCAACCTACAAACAATTTTCTCAATAGTATCTAGTGGCAAATTCTTGGATTTTTAACCACAAGTTTGCATAAACAAAAGAACATAACTAAAAGAACACAATGAAAGCACTAAAACTATAGATAAAGCAAAACAAGCAAAACAATCAGGAAATTAATCAATCAACTGAAACAACTTAAATAAACAAATGAATAAGAAAAAAAGAAATAAACCTGAGATGATCAATATTGTCTAACCTAATAACTTGCAATTAGGATATCCCCAGCAACGGTACTAAAAACTTGTTGTTGGTCTAATTAATCAATATAAATGACTGAAAAATATCTCCTAAACCAAATAGAGGAGGCAAGCGTACCTCGTCGACAAGTAATATAAAACAGTAAAGGCCAAGTATCGTACCCAAAGGAAATATACTATTCAAGTAAATTAACTCAAACGATGCAAATTTAACTCAAAAACTCAAGATTTGATTTATTGGTAATTAAAGTAAGGCAAACAAGATAAGTAAATATGCAAGATGAAAAATGAACTAAATGCAACTAAACTTGAGTCAAGAGATTAAAAATGGTTAAGGTTTCGAATTTAATTTGGATTAGGTTTTCTAAAATTGATAGCTAGGGATTGGTTTAGAACTTACTTCACTTAAATAAGTTACACCTAATGGCCATAGGCATCCATTTTCTCTTTTACTCTCAATTAAACTAGTTGGTCTATAAATTACTTGGAATAAAAGGTATTAAACACTCAAGAGGCCTAAAATCAAGGTTATTAATTCTAGGTGTCCTCACACAAGATTCTAAGGCTTGGCCCACTCCTAGGTTCAAATATATTGCTTAATCGATTTTCCGGTAAAATAAATTCTAGTGGTCATGAAACTCATTCAGCTAAGGCTAATATCTAGTTGACTAAGCTAAATAAGGCTAAGCAAGCATTCATCAAAGCACAAATAAATTCCATATAACCTATCCTAATCTAATTCAATCCATAGCCTTAACCAAAAACACTTACACACACATGATTACTAATAGAACGCAAGAGATGGTCAAAACATGCATACCTATTAATTAATCAATAAATCACAATCTTCATAAGCTATAAACGTAATACATAAATCTAAGAGTAAGATGGTCACTCCCTTAAGGTTATTGCAAAGGTTCTACACTTGGAAACTCCAAAAACAATAGACTTAAACTAGAAAAATAAACCAATATCTCAACAGGACAAGAACCCAACTCTGATGATGAAAACCCAACTCTAATGACGAAGAAGGTGACGGCTCTCTATTGATGATACGTAAAACCTCTGTATCGCTCTCTCTGCCGTCACTCTCTTTGGAAATATGATTGTTTGCATCCTTTTATACCATAGGGTTCTGTGCATTAAGTGAAAATCGAAGCTGGAGCCCCTAGGTTCAGTCGACCGAAACCTCTTTATTTACTTCATTCGGTCAGTCGATTCTTCTATGCAGTCGATCGAGAAACTTGTTGCGAATAATTCGGTTGACTAGTATAATTTCGGTCAACCAACCTTCATTGTTTTTTCATTCTGTTGACCGATCGTTGCCATTCGGTCAACCGACCTCTTCTTATTTGACCGTCGTATATGCATTATTCATGTACTCTGCAATATAGGAGATAAAGCCCCGCCGTATATGGTTACATTTAAACTTATTACTCCCAAAATAAGTTCTAAATCTCCGCAACATGCTCTAAAACTAATATGCACCTGAAATTAATAATAATAGCTCTATATTGATATAATTTAACTACTAAATGGATAAAAATATAATTAAATATGTATCATAAAATAATGTAAAATACCCATTAACACTCCATGCTTGACAAATGCTGTTTTTAAGTCGATCCAACATATTGTCTTCCTCTCAACTCTAACTACTATTTCTAAGGGGTGTATAATATTTATTGAAAATTGAAAACAAAA
>JAOXYD010196977.1:0-23006 GCA_028565735.1 Pinacopodium congolense | reverse complement strand
CTGTCTCTATTGAGATTGTTCTAACTTGAATCTCGATTTCAGGTGATCAAACCTATTTCTAAAATTGTGCTATTAGAGTTTTCATATTGTCTAAGGTCTCTAGATTATGTTTGAATCTTCTTTCGAGTTTTTTAGACCTGTTTAAGCTATCATTGGGCTAGAAATCTCATATACTTCAAGATAGCTTCTGTTTTCACTGTTTCGAATTTGATTTCAATTTTAACCTGCTTAACCTATTTCTTTGTGTTTTTTATTATTACTTTATGATTTTTTAAGTCCTTAGGAGTCAGATTAAACTTAGTTTTAAATTTTTGGTTGGATATTTCATCATTTGTGTGCATTAGTTCACTTAGACATCAAAATTGTCCAGTTTTTAAGATTTTTCATTTAATCACTATTTTTAGGTATAACTAATAAATTCATTAATTAATTAGAGTCAATTTAGATATAACTAAAAACTATTATTAATTGATTATTTATGAATTTATATGTATAGTGAAGTAGAATTATTAAAATATATCTCATTTAGTAATTATTACATGATCCCCTTGTATTTTTTATTTTTTTCAAGCACTCCATGTGTTTTAGTAAAATTATTAATGTACCCCCTTTTATGTCAGCTACTATGTCAACTACACACATCACTTGCCACGTCAATTGCCACATCAAAGCATCATTCACCACGTCAGTCGTCACATCAACAGCCACGTCAACGAGAATAGTTCTAGTGGTACATTGATAATTTTACTAAAACACAAAGGGGTCTAGTAAATATCTTAAAATATAGGGGGTGTTTGATAATTCATGAAAACACAAGGGGTATAGTGATATTTACTTCTCAATTAATTAGTTAGGTTAGGCTAGAATTATTTTATTTTAAGCCTAACTCATATGGATTTATTACTTGTAGATTTGTTGCTTCCTAGTTAGCTAGAATTTGGTTATTTATTTTCCTATTAGGATTTTAATTCTTATTTCTATAATAGTAGTTTATGTATACTAAATAGGCATTAATTTTAGCATTACTTGCATGGCATATTTTTATATTTTAGATACAAATTGAATGATTTGATACTTAATTAATGAAGTATTATCACTTCGTCTGACTTAAGTAAAAGAAGCAAGATTTAGGAAGATTTAGAACAAATTGAAGTAACTTTAAAAAAAAATAGGATGAAGGAGTTTAGAACATTCCACTAACACACTACCATGTTGGTTCCATGATCCACTACAACACTTCTACCCTCCTAATTCAGTAAACATGCCCTTTTTTAATACTATGTCTAAAACATGACACTAAACACCCTCTCATGTAAAGCCCATATTAAGTATATAATTTCTTAAATAAAGTGAAGCGTAACATGACCATGACATGGTTGCCATATTAGAGGAAACTGTAACTAATTAAAAATCATATTCTAGAGCTTAAAAATAAAATGAAGAAAGAGAAAAAAGAGAGCTTTGTGGAAGGATTATTCCAAAAATAGCAAAGGAAAGAAAGCAAAGAAAAAAATGTGAGAGTCAATTTCTAAAGCAACTTATTTAATAGTTTTAATCAAGATTATTTCCATTTGTGAAGGGCACATTTACTAAGCTAAACAAAGATAAGAAAGGTAAACTAGTATATGTTAAAAAATATAAAGGTATGGTTGAAAGTTTATTATATCTTATTATTAATAAACCTGACATGATATTTACTGTATGTCTATATTCCAAGTTTAAATCATGATCTAAGTAATCACATTTATTAGCTATGAAACTCATCATTGAACATCTATATGGTATAATGAACTGGGGTCTTTGGTATCTTAAGGACATTTTTTTGATTTAGTTAGGTATTCAAATGTGGATTATCCAAGTAGTATACTAGAAAGGAAGAGTACATATATTGCAGTTCAATTTTTAGGAAATGTATTAACCTTGTGATTTAATAATAAGAAAATTTGGTAAATTTTTCCATGGCAGAAGCCAGGTACATTATGGCAAATAATTGTTATACATAAATTTTATGGCTTTTGCAATAACTTATGGATTCTGGATTGAACTTAACAAGATACCTATAACGTATGATAATATAAGTGCAACTCTCTTAACGAGAAATCCCATTCAATGTTTTAGGATAAAGCATATAGAAATTTGATATCATTTTATTATAGATCATGCATAAAATAGGGATATCAAATTAGAGTTTGTGGCAAAAATGTATCAATTAGCCAATATCTTTACTAACAAAAAATGAATGGGGATAGGTTTTGCATAATTAGAAGAGAGTTAGGAATGATAAATGGTAATTTGATATGATCTTTACAAATTTTTTATATGATATTTATTTCATTATGATTGTTTTACTTGTATGTTTATTTTTACCTCTTTTATGATTCCAAAAAGGGAGAGAGTTAGGTGTGATATTATGTTTTATTTAAAGGAATTTAAACCTTAATGAACATAATGCATGAATCTTGGGTGAGTTTAAACTTTAATAAAAATAATGCCTAAATTAAGGAAAGTTTGCTAGAATTTTTAAAATTGTAGTTTCTTGATATTATTGCAAAATTATTATTAATTTAGAAAGAGTAGGTAAATTTTGATAAATGTTGAGATTTGGATAACTTTGGATATGTTTTTGTGATATTATTATAATATTTTGTTTAAAATATGGTTTTTTTTAGTTTTTGGTATTATATAAAGGGGGAGTGCTTAAGTTCTATTAAGTAAATCTGAATGATATTGCAAAGTTTGATGTTTGTTTTGGTTTTATGGTTTATAATATTGTATGATTTTTTTATTAATAAAAAGGGAAAGATTGTTGAACTAAGGATGATTCCACCTAGTTTTAATGATGACAAAACATCTTGTTACAAATGGTTTTCCTATATTGATCTTTTGAAAAGTTATGTGTGTTGAAAATGTGTTTAGGGGATGAGCTTTAAAGTCTTGGGGCTTAGATGGAGCGTATGATGAAGAATTGGAAAATACTAACAATTGGTCTTTATGGTTCTATAAGTTTTAAATAAATTAAAATCCAAAGTTTAAAATAGTTAATACTAAGACCTAATAGAAAAGTACACCTATTGCTCTATAGTATAACTAAGATAAGCCTAGATGTTAACCCATAAAGATTGTTAATGGACCACCACTAATCTCCTTTTCCCTATTATCTAACCTATCCAATTCAAAGAATTTTTTGATAATTTATTAAATTAAACCAAATAACTAACTAATTAAACAATCTAAAGAAAAATTAGTAGAGTAAGGATACAATTGACAAAGTTAAGATTTAGATTAATAGTACCCTAAAACATGTTCATATTTATTATTTAACTTTAATTCAAAATTCAATGTCTTACCCATATTTACTTAGACTATAGGATTCCTAAGATGAATTAAAATCTCCATCAAGTTGTATAATTCCTATTCTCTTGGTTGATTAATCAAAAATTCTTTTCAATTAATACCACAGTTAGAAGCATTACTATGATTTATAGAGTATATTGTTTTGGCTAAATTCTCACCTAACGTAGAAATTCTCATGTAAGACTACCTATAGAACTCCATGTAAGATTCTTTACTTATGGATAAATCTATTTATATAACTGATCTCTCGATCTAAATATATAAAATCAAATATAGAATTAACACTTATGTTCACATAGAAATAAAAAAAAGCAATCCATTATATCCATAAATAAATCTAAATCAAAATATTTAAATCCATACATTGAATCAAAGGAATAACAATTAACACTACATCTTAAGGTTCATAACATCTATAGATCCTATGAGAATTTAATTCCTAAACATATTAAAAGACATAAATCTAATTAAGGAAGGATGAAAGATTGGAAAGCTCAGTCTTATGGTGTTTTGATCCTTGAATCCTCTATAAATATTATTGAAATCCTCTTGATATCCCAATCTTTGAATGTTTTGATTCAGTTATCCTCTTTAATTGCCTTTAAAATCTTGTAAAAATGACTTCATTGATGTTAACAAATTGACTAGACCCAACTTCTCAGTTTGACTATATAACTTGAGAATTATAAGTCCTAAAGGTACTTAAGAGAGGGAGGGTGAATTGAAAGTTGCAAAAATATTTTAAACTAACAACCTAGACCACATAAGCAATTCCAACTATATACGATCCCTATACCAAAATTCAACTTAGATGATATCTTAATACTTATGTCAAATGATCATAAGATAAAAACAAAGAAATAACATAATAATTAACAGTTCTAGTTTGCAAGGAAAGGAGGAGACATAACGATTTTTATAGTAGTTTTATAATGAACTCAGTTGCCTATGTTTACACTCGAACAATGATGTTTAAAGTTTCATAACTCACAAAAATAAGTTATAACTTATTCTTTTGGTGAAAAGGAACCCTTACAATCTCAAACTTCCTTTTAGAAGGTGAAGAGAAACCTTTAACCAATCTTTTTCAAGGAAAATAGGAACCCTTATAACCAATCTAATCCACAATTGAAAAATCCACTTTGAATAAAACAAATATACCTTTAATGGTGTTTCACTTAAAACTTAATAATGAAAGGGCTGCTATGCTTTTTAAGATGAAAAATATGAATGATGAACTTATCAAGAGCTTCACAAAACACAGTTTGTTTGACTGAAACTAATAACATTGAAATTGAAACTAGAAATAAGAAGATTACATAAAAAGAACTCAAGAACACTTGAAACTTGATGTTTAATCACTTTATATACTCAAAATACTTTCAAAATTGCATAAAGATCCATGCAAAAGCAATAGATCTTTTATTTATAGTGATATTTAGCTCAAATGGTTGTTATAAATGTTTGCTAGCTATTAGGGATAGAAAAAATAAGTGATTCTAAAAGATAAACTAGCCATTATGTTTGAAACATGCGAATATGAGTGCTATGAATTGATCAACTAATCACTGGTTGATTGGTCTTTCTTATTGATTGGCTTATTAGAGTTTAAAATACATATTGGTCAATCGATTGATTAATAATAGTCAACTAATCACTTGGAAAACCATATTTTAAATTCTTTCAAAACACAAAATTATCTAAAACCAATTTAAATCCATTTCTTTTAGTTCCAATTCAAGTCAACCAAGTTATAGAGCATCCCCAAAGTAACTTTGAATACCAAGACAACAAAATTAAGATAGAAAACATAAATTGTCTTTGATTAAGACAAATTTAGCATATTTTGAAATTTTTTATTTTAAAACATTTTTAGACCATTCATAAACATGTCAAAGATGTTTTTTTTAATTAAAAAACATTGCACAAAAGTTTAAAACACTTTTTAGGGTTGTTTAAATAGTCAAAAGGATTCAATTGGTTCAAACTCAAATTTTGACCTATTTAGTGAAAAATTATGCTACTTTAAAACATATGCATTGCAAGTGAGCCCAGGGATTATTAAAGTCTCAAGTAAAACTTAAAAACAAGTTTAAACTATCTAAATAATGGTCTTAATGATTTCATAAAGCTTGCTCTTCCATTTTCCTTTCATTTTACCTTTAAGTCTAAACTTTTAACTTTGAATTAATTCCAAATACAACTATCTTTTAAACTTTACACAAAAAACTTGAATCATTATTAAAGATATTGTTTTGTTAACATTAAAAACAAAATTGGAATATCCTTTGGTTCAAGAAGAATTATTCTTAAGCAAAAGAAGAATTTATATGATCTTAAGGATGTAATTCTACCTAGCCTGATGCGAATATAGCTAATGATGTTTAAGAGAGATATCAATGTCATATTAATGACAATACATAAGCAACATATGTGATGTTAGCTAACATGTGTCTCAAACTTCAAAGGTATCATAAGAGCATGGATTCCATGTATATGATATTGTATCTTTAAGAGTTATTTGGTTTATAAAGATGGGTGTAAAGGTTTAAGACTTCCCAAGCGTTGTATTAATATAGGACGGCACTAGGATCTTTAGTAGAGTAATATGTGCTAACGATAATTGTCTATATTAAAATATTTAGCTAATTAGGTTATTTTCATAGATCATGATTTAAAAATTGATTTAGTGCTCCGCTTTCTCACTTAGAACTCTTCTAAGCTCATCATAAACTTTCACTTAAACCATAGGCATGTGGCATTATAAGAACTATTTAATATATTTAGAAACGTAAAAGAATGTCTTAAGAAGGAATCTAGTTATATTCTTGTTATTGGTTCTTCAAAAAGCAAGAAAGAGACTATCAAGAAGAAAAAGAAGAAGAAGAAGAAGAAGAAGAGATAAAAGGCTTCTACTAATATATCAAAGATAACTAGCAATGTTAAGAAGAATATGATAAGGTAATTTGTTTCTATTATGGGGTTGTTAGATACTGGAAAAGGAACTACAAAGCTTATCTTCTATGATGGAAAAGAAGTAAAATATAAATTTATCATCAAGTATATTTATGATTGAGATTAATATTTTTATTTCTATTTCACAATGTCAGGTATAGATACCAATTATATATATCACATTATTAACAATGTGCAGGTGCAATAGAGAGTAGATCATTGAGTAAAGGTGAAGGGATTTGTAAGTTGTCAATGATGTAAGCGTTGCAGTAATAAGTGTAGGAAATCATAATTTAGCTTTGCCTTTTGACTTTATACTTAAAATTTTATAATGTTCCAGTGATTAATAGAAACATTATTTCCATTTATTCTTGATATATAAATGGATTTTCTTTATATTTAAGAATGAAAGTTATTATTTTTATAAGGATGATGTTATTGTGGATCTGGATAACCTGCAAAACTGAAATCCATTTTATTTATGGTTAATGGTCCTTATATAGTACTTAAGAGAAGGGGTGAATTAAGTGATTCTAATTTTTTCTAAATCTTTTGCACCTAATTAAAATTTCTCTCTTAGTCTAAATGTGGAAGCTAAACAATCTTATTAATCAAAATAAGTTGAACTAATAAACTTAACGATATATGCAGAATTATAATCAATTTAATGAACAATACACAATAAGGGAACCACAACCTTTGAGGTCAATGATCCCAAATAATACCAAAGTTGGTGCACTGATTAGGCCTAATAGATAGTATTGGCCAGCTTATTCTAACAGAAGATCCTCACTAGTCGTGGATAATATACCTAGTTACTACCCGGATTTAGCTAAGGAGGATAAAATTGTGTGGATACAAGATAAGAGGCAGAAGTTCTCTACCTCCTCTTACATGAGATTGTTAATAAGAACACACAATAAATTCCCTATACACATGATCTAGGACCTTAACGTCATTCCTACACATGTTTTTAACCTCAGGCCAATAATAAAGAGAAAACTAATTACCACAGATAAGTTAAAATAAAGCATACAAAATAGAGATAGCGAGTTGTGAAAAAGCATAGTTGAGGATTAAGAACACCTATTCTTCAGGTGCCCCTACTCCCAGACTCTATGGAACTAAGTTATGGGTATGTTTAAAATACAATGGCAACACTTAGACTGGAATAGCTTTATAACTTGGGTGCAACAAATATAATTCCAAAAGAAAGGTGATTAATCTTTCTTAATATTGGTACTAGGCACAATAGTAAATGGACTTTGGCAAATGCGAAATGGAAGAATAAATGGAAAGAAGGGGGAAGACAAACAAAGCCTAGCACAAAACTTATTCTACATAATTAGAGAGTTGGAGAATGAACTATCCGATAGTCATTAACTTTCTTAATGACTAGAGAAACAAATACATAGTCAATTAGAAGCATGCAAACTTAAGTTCTGGAGACAAGAAAATCATAACTAAATAAAGAATCACCAGGCTAAGAAGACTTGGGTAGGGTGTGAGTATAACACTCAAGGATAGCTTTATAATTGAATTAATAATCATCAACCATCAACCTTTCCCAATCACTAAACCAAAGAGAGGCATGCAACTGAAGGTGTCATGACCTTATCCTTAAATCCTGACTACTTTAAGCAAGCCTAAAATTCTATCAAATTCCTATATCAATAATAAAGATAAGATTTCAAAAATAATCAAACCGATACTCATAAAAATCAAATAGTCCTAACAATATCTAACCTATAATCATGCTATAACACTAAGGTAGTTAATACAAAGGAAATCCAATAAATATAAGACTACTACAACTCTATAGTCAAAAGTCACCAAAATGTCAAAACATACATTAAATCATTAGAGAAGAAGAAGACTAATGGAGTACCATGTCACTGGAGGTCTAAACAGAAGATCCTGAAAAATAGTTTAAGGGAGTCAAACCTCACCTAGTGAATCAATACCATAGTTATGTTATGTACCTGAGGATTTGAAAATGATATATATAATATAAAAAATCCATATATGTAAATACAAAATATAATGATTTTCATAAATATGTATGCATACATTTCTTATACCAATATCATGTCTCATCATCATCGTAAATCAAAAATAATAATAGAGGATTGACAGAGGACCCTATGACATGCCCTACACCTATAGACTCTAATCAAAGGAGCTCTCTTATTCTACATGGGTGACTTGGTCTAAATGGAGTGGACTGTCATCCAAGAGCAACCTCATCCGAGCCACCATAGCCTCGCTAAGACATAGTTGCCATTCAAGAGTAGCCTTAACTAAATCTTTATAACCATGCCACCATACCATAAACCATATATCGATTGGCGTTAAAGAGCAACCTCAATCGAACTGCCCTAACCATGTTGTATCTATATTAATTAATCTATTAATAGATCAACCAATAATCCAAATCCATACCCAACCGATTGACTCACTATGCTTACAGCCTAGTGACCCTGACCAAGTAGCTTATCTCACAACTATCTTAAACATCATTACATATCAAAGTAAGCATAACATAGCACAATAAAAATATGTGTGCATGTGCCAATCCATATATATGAATATCATGTGTACATATGATAATGATGGTGATTTTAATGATGAATATAAGAATGAATTTCTAATGTATACTCTTAACCATGAATATTAACTCACAGGTAGAATGCACTCATTCAGGGTGAACCTGGTGCCTCAAAGTGGAGGTTCCTGCTTCAGATTAATCTATAGAAAGAAAAGATAAAGAATCATTATAACATAAAGCCTAAATCAGTTTAAGATTTCCTAGAAAATAAGACCATGGCCTAATTCTTAATTTATTTTAAGGAAATCTATATTCTACCTAAAACTTAGATATCACGTTTTACAAGGAATCTATCGAAAATCTGACAGATTTTTTCTTGTAAAATGGACATATCTCTTATAAAAGAAGGGTCATTCCTAAAATGAAAATACCCTTCTATATCCACCAATAATCACAGCTTGAATTAGGCCTCCGAACTATATGTCTATGCCTAACTAAGTCCACATTTATAGTGCAAAATCAATAATAAATCTAATCTATAATTCAAGTATACCACATTTTAACCTTAACACCCTCATTTATGCTTAATACATCAAAATAGTTTCAATTTTAGTCATCCACGACTCAAATTTAATTAATTTCATGCATTTCTTTAGGAACATAACCTTTTATAATTTTTATCTTACAAACAATCAAAACTTTTAATATATCACTTTTATGAAAGTTGATCTACATAATATTTGAGAATTTTTAAAGTTCTAATCATTTTTGGGCTATATGAAAATTCTCCATCAGAGCATAAAGACTACGCACCACTGTCGAAGCGGTAGTCACCCATCAAAAAATGATAAGCTCACCTCTAATAATCCAATAGCACTGATCTTGCATTGAAATGCCTCCTAATTTTTGAGAATCGAAGATTTAAATTTAAAAAGAAACTCATTTTCATTCTTTGGTAAAATGGGTCAATTGACGCCTAATTACCCTCCTTTCTTACATTTTTAGAACCGATAGACACAATGGTGGTGTTGGTTTGGCTAAAAGATGACTAAAAATAGAAGAATGATCAATTACTCACAAGAACCAAAACTTTCAGTCATAATTTCTTCAAATTTGTGTAGTTTTTTATGAAATAAATTTAAAAGTTTGATATAGCATCTTAAGAGCTTTTCATAAAGTCCTAGATCATTGAAAACGGTGGTGGGATGACAAAGATAAAGGTGTCCGAAGTTAGATATAAATAGTAACCTATTAGCAGAAAGTTTTAGAGATAAATGACACTTCAACTTTCTTAACCTTAACTTATACTCTTACAAGACTTTTCTTCTTATTGGTTTATTATGAGTAATTTAACAAAATTTTGGGTCATTACATTCTTCCCACTTATTGAAAATCTGTCCTTGAATTTTAAATCTTACCTCATTGTTAAAATAAATGTAGGTATTGACTCTATATATCTAGTTCCATCTCCTATGTATAGTCATCCATCATATGATTACTCCATAACACCTTTATCATTATCTCTCGTGTTCGAAGTTAAAAAAACTGATAATCTACTATAAAAACAAGCTGCTCCTCAGATTTCAAATTGTCACCATTCTCCATATTATAAGGTTGGAGAATATGAGAAGGATTCAGAATATATTTCTTTAACATCATCATATGAAAAATGGGAAGAACGCTAGACAATTTAGGTGGTAACACTAACTTATATGCCACTTCATCCACTCTAGATCTAATCTCAAATAGATGATATACCTTGGAGCTAGTTTACCTTTCTTACAAGACCTCATCACTCTTTCATTGATGACATTTTACAAAATACCATGTCACCCATTGAAAATAACATCTTTTCTTTTTAGATCCGCATAACTCTTTTGTCTACTAAAAGTCATTCTTAATCTTTGTTGAATTATAGGGATCATTTTAGAAGTGGTTTATACTAACTTAGGCCCTGTTAATTTCCTTTCACTGATTTCTCAACATAAAGGTGATCTCCTTTTTCTTTTATACAAAGCTTTATAAGGAGCCATTTTAATACTAATATAGTAGCTATTGTTATAAATAAACTGAATCAATGACAAATGCAAATCCCACTTACCACCAAAATCAATAGGACATATAATAAGTACATCCTCCAGAGTCTAAATAGTTATTTCAGACTAGCCCTCTATATGAGGATGAAAAAATAGTGTTGAAGTCTAATCTTATACCCAATGCTTTATATAACTTTTTCTAGAAAACTAATGTAAAATTTGGGTCTCTATCAAAGACTACAGAATGTGGTCCCCATACAAACAAACAATCTTATTAACATGTATCCTAGCCAACTTATCAATCGAATAAATGTTCTTGATAGGTAAGAAATGTGTAGACTTTGTTAGTCGGCCCATAATAACCCATACGGCATTATATCCGATATTAGTACAAGGTAATCTAGTCACAAAATCTATAGTAATTATATCTCATTTCCACTCGAGAATGACGAGTTGTAATAAATTTAAAGGCATCTAGTTCTCAACCTTCATCTACTAACATGTAAGGCATCTAGACACCAACTCTATAATATCCTTTTTCATTATAGTCCACCATTAGGTGCCTTAAAGATCATGATACATCTTGGTAGAGCCTAAATGAATACTATAAGCCACAAAATGTGCCTCCTTCATAATCTCCTTGCTTAAGTAATCAAAATTTAGTACATATACTCTAGTATCTATCTTTAGAATACCATTACCATCCATAGTAAAATCTTTAGCTTGATCCCTTTGAATCTCTTCAACTATCTTACATAGCTTAGTGTCTCTAAGCCGAGCAACCTTCACCCTCTCCAAAAACATAGCTATAACCATGAATTGTGCTAATACATACCTGATCTTGATATTTTCCATTACAAACCTTGATCAACTAACTAATGAAACTCTTTAATCAAGGTTATAGAGCTAATGTGAGCAAGACTATTAAATGATTTCTTACTTAGATCATCAATAACTATATTAGCTTTACCTTGGTGATGGCATAAACTAGTTTACCATTAGGAAGCATTAGTCGACTAAAGCATTTGGACTGGTCAAGTAGTGGCATCAAAATAAGGATGTCATCTTATAATGTAAATAAGGTGAAGGGGAGGATGCTTCCACATGTTGTATTATTTAAATTTACAATAGAATTTCAATGTAAATGTTGGTCCTATATGGCACCTAAGAAGGGGTGAATCAGGTTCTTATAATTTTCTTTCATATTATTAAACCTAATTCTTTTGTCAATTTAATTAAACGTAGAAGCTAAACAATAATTTAATTAATCAAAATAATAATAATAACTTAAACAACATAAAATTAATAAATAAAAGTAAGATGGAAAGGGAAGAGAGACACAACTGATTTATTCTAGTCCAGAGCAGTCCACTTACCCCTACATCTAGTTCCTAACACCACTGTTGAAATTTTTACACTATGCAATCAAAACAATTACAATGTTAGTAATACAATCCATTTTCAAAGGCTCAAGGATAACCTTTTTACTCCCTTTTCTAAGGCTAAATGGTAATATCTCAACACACATTTTTTTCAAGGCTCAACAATTCTTCTTACTTTCTAAACCCCATACTCAAATACTTTCACAAAAATGTCACTCTCTTGACTTTATCAAAGTTTTTAGGGGCTCGTACTAGAATAAGAATGAATTCACACACACATAAAACACACGACACTTGGTATAAGAGCTTCTAACCCTCCTTATATTTTTTTTCATAAACAAAACAAACCATACTTATTTATACTCTTCATAAGACCTTATAGTCATTGCCCAACATTCATATTCATTAATTAATATTACTGCTGCAAAATCTGAATGTTGTTAAGTTACCGTTGTGTCTTTATCAAGGTCGGTCGACCGATTCATCTTATTCGATCGACCGATAAACCTTCAGTTGGCCTATCAACTTTGTACAATATTAGGTTGATCGATATATGTTATTTGGTTGACTGAGCTCACAGAGGTCAGGATATTTAGGCCCAAAACAATCCAAAAATAATCTAATTCTTATCTTAATTCAATTAACCATATTCTAACTCAACCAAATCCATACCAAATATTTCTTAACATAATTTCATTCACTTTTTCACATACACCTTCAATCAAATTCATACAATTCAAAGCTTATTCCAAAAGTCATAACCACTTTACCAAGTCATTAATCATAATAAGTTATTCATTTATTCAAACCTTAACTAATTAATCATCATACATACTCATGTAATCCCTAGCATGCATCTATCCATTCATCAAGAGGATTTTCACCCTCATCAAATGTATAGAACACCTCTTGATTATGTATTCTATATGCCAATACTAAGTATGAATGCATATGCATGATTGAGTCCCTTTCAACATATGGTAAGATTAAAAAAATTACACAACTTCTCTCATAACAACCTATCAAATTCTACTGTTGAACTTGATCTTCTATCTTCAATCTTCAAATCCATTCCCAACTCTCTTCTTCCATGAACTTGGTTTTCAACTACTTTGTAAACTCTAAGCAAGGGATTCACATTCATGCACTCCATGACTTGATTTCTTCAAACCTATCTTAACACATAATAAACTCTATAAATACATTAGTAAAAATACTTTGTCATCACCAAAATAAAATTAAAACCAACCTTTGGTTCAACAATCTCCCTCCTTTTTTATGATGACAAAATCATGTGATATTAGATATACAAAACAATCAAATTATAGAAGCAAACTAATCAACACGTGTATGTAGGTGTCATATGAAAACATAACAAACAAGGAATTTGCTACCCCTTTCTAATATCAAATCTACCATTCTCCCCCTTTTTATAATTATCAAAAAGTATACATCTAATTAAAAAAAGGTATAAAGCTTATATACTAATATGAAACTAGTCACAAATGAGAAGTATAATACTTTGATACCAACAAGCACTAGACATATAGACAAAATAAGTTTATCTTCATCCAAGCATACATCTCAAATCAAATTTCAAGTACACGTCTTATTTTACAAGTGAAGAAAAATATTTCTTTTAACAACTCTCGCCCTTAGTATATCAAGATAAGCTTCAAAATACCATGTCACAAGTACTTAAAAGAGGGACAAAAACAACAAATCTCATTTTAAAAGTCTATAATTAAATAATCATCAACATAGATAACAATTGTTGTTAAAAAAGTGATTAAAAATCACACCCTTGAAACTAAATATACCGAAAAGGAACTCGTCTATACCAATTATTGGAAAACACAATACCAATTTTTAGAGAACAAAAACTTGATACCACTTATTTTCTTCATTCTTAATGAAACTCAATTTTCAAAATAAGATACCACTTGTTAAAAAACATCATAAATTGTTGAAAAATAATTTGTTAATACCAATTGTAATAAAAATAATGCAAGCCAACTAATGATACAATTAATTACATCGAGACAAGGACTATAATATCAATTGTTAATAATATCCAAAACAAACAAAGCATTAACAAGTAGCAACAACACATAAGCAAAAACAAGGTACTAACCAAAAATAAAATTACATCACAATGTCATATACAACATGCAAACAGTTTCCAAATACAAATTAAAATTACTTCATACTTGACACCAATTGTTAAAAAAAATATCTTAAGAGCCTCAACTCATTAATACTCTACCAATGACTCCTCTTAAATTCATGCAATCTCAATTTTCAATAAATCAAACTTTCATTGCAAAACATAAGATGTATGAGAAGAGGCATGGCATATCAAATCATTAAACCATAAATGCATTCTTGCATGAATTTTAAAATGCTCATGGAAGAAATAAACTCAATTATGTAATTTAAATGAAGTTATATACACCCCTTAATACAAGGATAATGCTTCAAAACCAAAAGTTTCAAATATATGCCATTAAAGTATCAAATTTCAATAAACCCTTTCGAAAGTTCAACATCATCACTTTCTATACAATCTCCATTCTTTAATGTCATGCTCAAAATATCATCATGATATTTTCTAAAATCCAAAGATTATGTCATGAATTATTAAAAACCTATCATAGGAGATCATAAAATGCGTGTAGTCTAGATTTAAAACTTTTGATGTAATATGAACATTTGAAACCTTTTCTATCACGAGTTTACGAACTCTTTTGAATGGAGTAATTAAAAGAAATTCTCCATCTTTTATAAAACTTCTAAGCTCCCCTTAATTAAAGCAGTTCCTCTTAAAGATATGCAAGTGTAAAGTTTTAAAATACACAAGAGGGGTCAGAACTTTCAGAACATATGATTATTAAAAATATGCTCAAGAAGCTTAAAAAATTCTTTTACATGCTTACAAATGTATGAAAAAACTATTTAGTCCATAAGGCATCTAAATATCCAAGAAGCTCTCAAAATAATCATATAAAGTGTTTATTAAGTCATAAGTTTTGAATTGCCTAATCATGCAAAAGCTAATCATATAAGAATGTCATACAAAAGGCTCTTTAACCACTTAACGCATATTTAATGAAATTAAGAAACTTCAAAATCATATTTTTCCATTTTTCATATTGATTTCTAATCCATGACATGTCAAGACTTGTGAAAACTCAATTCAAAGGCATCAATCATCAAATATGGAGAATAATAATGAAACTTATTCCTAAACAACTAAATAAAAATTTTAAACATACTGAAATAACATTTGAAAGGCTCTTCGACTGATACAAATCAAAAAGATTAAGAAACGTGAAACATTATGCTCATGCATTCCCAATTAACAATTTTAATAAGTCAAAATTTGAATGTAAATTCCATTAATCACTTTAAAAATATCAATCATTAATAATATACAAAAATTATATTTAAAGAAACTTAAAAGTGCAAACATCACATAGTTCGGTCGATTGAATGTCACATTTTGGTTGATCGATAGACATTCGGTCGACCTATCTATTCCTATTGGTCGACCGAACTCATGTAGACATGTAAAACACTAAAATGCAAAATAATATCAAGTAAAATATTATTAATTACTTAATTAATGATTAAAACAACAAGCATTCAAAATATCAGATAACACATGATCAAGCAAATTCATTAGTATAGGTGCAAGTTTAAGGCATACTTGTCCTTTATTTTTATCACCAATTTTTATTACTTGAATTCTTTACTTCCTTAGTTCAACAATGTTAGTGATTTTTCTTTTTCTTTTATGCTCTTGGAGATACCCTTTAAAACCTATAAAATAAATTTAATGAATCTTTAGTACCCATATCATCTTGGGTCTTTGATGGTTAGTTACAAAGCTATCTTGACCTTTTGACAAAATATTTAAATGATCATAGCAAAATTGTTAAACATGCCCAAAATGACCACAAAAATAACAAAATAATGATGCATGTGGTCTATATGCATTTCTATGAAAATACCTTGGTCTAGTTTCAATAAAACTTCTAAATGTATCACAAGAATGAGAACGAGTCTCATATTGTTCTTATATGCATTTGTAGATGTAAACATCCTTCTTTGATAATATTCTTGTCTAGAATATGCATGATACATATTTAAAATCATATGATGAGTATGATAAATATTTCTAGGAGCATATGAAGTAGAGGGCATGATGAGTATGATAATATATCTAGGAGCATATAAAGTAAAAGGCCTATATGCATCATTTTGAGGATGAGCATTAACAAAGAAATTATATCTATTTTTAGGCACATGCTCATTCTTTTTATATGATGGTATTGATGCATACAAAAGTGCATGATGATTCTTATGATGAGATCTATATGATGAAGGCCTAGAAATATTTTTAATAGATGGCATAGGTTCTTCTTCCTTTAAGTTCTTAACTTTAATAAATTTAGTAATGCTAAAGGAAGGTTCATTGTCACTCACATATCCTAAGCCATGTCTATCATTTTCAAGTTTTTTGCAACATGTTTTCTAATTTCTTGTTCCCTTTAGTGAATTGAGCAAGTAAGTCCTTAAAGGAACTTATCTCTATTTTAAGAGATGCATTTTCATTCATCAAATGATGATCATCATCACATTTTTATTCCAAATGTTTCTTTAGCAACCTATTTTTTCTACCAATTTTTGCATCTCAACATCCTTTGATTCTACTACTTTTCCAATCTTCTTATTTTCTAACCTACAATCATTAAGCACATTCGAAGCTTCTTCAACATATTCTGCCAATTCTTTATAAGAATATTCACCATCACATGTATTATCATTATTATGCGATTTTGAGCAAGAGCATGCATACGTACCTCATCGTCTAAGAAATATAAATAAAAAAAAGCTACTTCTTCGTGCTCGCTTTCCTTTCCTTTATCTTGATAGATCTCCCTAATGTAAACTACACTTCTTGAGTATTTTTGCACCATGAAACTTTTTCAAATAGCTCCATACTTAAGGCACAGTACAGAATATTTAAAACTTGATAATTAAATTAAATAAGTCCTTTCTCAACAATATCACATTTTTGGTGTCAAATTTTAGGTTACAATCTTAGAAGTGATGTAAAGACCATTTTCTATGATTTTCTAATAATTTTCTCCTTAAGTTTAAAAAATAATTTTTCATTCCAATTCTCCAATCTCTAAAATTATGTCCATAAAAAAAAGGGATACTTCTAAACTAAGTTTTATAATCTTTACTCACTAATTTGTTAGAATTAAAAAATATATGTGAGACCTACGCTTTAACAAAAATTGTTGGTCCTATATGGCATATAAGAGGGGGGTGGATTAGGTTCCTAAAAATTTCTTTTATATTATTAAACCTAAATCTTTATCAATTTAATTAAACACGGGAGCTAAATAATAATTTAATTAATCAAAATAATAACAATAACTTAAACGATATATAATAAATGCACAAAAGTAAGAGAAAAGGTGAAGAGAGACACAACCAATTTATTTTAGTTCATAGCAGTCCACTTGTCCCTACATCCAGTCCCCAACACCACTGTTGAGATTTTTGCACTATACAATCAAAACAATTACAACTTTAGTAATACAATCCTTTTTCAAAGGCTCAATGATAACTTTTCACTCCCTTTTCTAAGGATAAAGGATACCCCCTCAATACACTTCTTTATTAAAGCTCAAGAATAACCCTTATAAGAATTCCTCTTTCTTTCTAAACCCTACACTCAAATGCTTTCACAAAAATGTCACTCTCCTGACTTTACCATAGTGTTTAGGGGCTCACACTAAAATAAGAATGAATGTACACACACATAAAACACACGACACTTTTATAAGAGCTTCTAACCCTAATTATCTTTTTTCATAAACAACACAAACCACACTTATTTATACTCTTCATAAGACCTTGCTCAAATATAACTGTTGCAAAATCCGAGCGTTGCTAAGTTACCGTTGTGCCTTTGTTAATGTCAGTAAATCGATTCATCTTATTCAATCAACCGATAAACCTTCGGTCGACCTATCAAACTTTGTACAATATTTGGTTGATCGATATATGTTATTCGGTCAAGCGACCTCACAGAGGTCAGGATATTCTAGCCTAATTCGGCCCAAAACAATCCAAACATAATCTAATTCTCACCTTAATTCAATTAACCATATTCTAACTTAACCAATTCCATACCAAATATTTCTTAACACATTTATCATAATTTCATTCACTTTATCATATACACCCACCTATTTAATCAATTTATACACCTTCAATCCAATTCATACAAATCAAAACTTATTTCAGAAGTCATAACCACTTTACCAAATCATTAATCGTACTAATTTATTCATTTATTCAACCCTTAGCCAATTAATCATCATACATACTTATGTAATCCCCAATATGCATCCTTCCATTCATTAAGAGGATTTTCACACACATAAAATCCATATAATACCTCTTGATTATGCATCTTATATGCGAATAATAAGTATGAATGCATATGCATGATTGAGTCCCTTTTAACACATGGTAAGATCAAAAGAAAACTTACACTACTTCCCTCATAACAATCCATCAAATTTTACTCTTGAACTTAATCTTCTATCTTCAATCTTCAAGTCCATGTCTAACACTCTTCTTCCATCAACTTGGTTTTCAAATACTTTATAAACTCTAAGCAAGGGATTGACATTCATGCACTCCATGACTTGATTACTTCAAACCTATCTTAATGCACTCCATGACTTGATTTCTTCAAACCTATCTTAACACACAATAAAATCCATTAATACATTAGGGCTTATTCAGTATGTCTTTGGTTTTGTGTTTTGGTTTTTTATTTTGTTAAACATAGAAATCGAAAAAGACAACACACTAATACAGTACAGAAATCGAGGACAATACACAAAAATCAATACAAATATATAAAAACTATAACTAAAAATCACAACCAACAGTAATACCAAACAACCCCTTAGTAAAAATACTTTGTCATCATCAAAATAAAAGTGGAACTAACCCTTGGTTCAACAGTAACAGTTAATAGTATGCTCAAAAATAGTAAATTCAATAATATTACGCTCAACTCTAAGAATTATATCATAACATAAACACGTAAACTGAATACTATTGCTACACATTTATCTCCTTTGATAAAAAAAGTTGAATGTGGTCTACACGCATCATAACCAAAGATTAAATGTAATCTTTCAAAAGCTCCATCCATCTTTGCTACCTCAAGTGTAAATCCCTTTACTGAAAATACAATTCAAGCTTTTATGATTATTATATATATCATAACTCACACCATACAGATAATGTCTCCAAATTTTAAGCGTAAATCCCACTCTACCCATGCTTCTTTAATTGTCGGGAAGCATAAGCCACTACCTGTCCTATGTTATATTAGCACTCAATATAAACTAACCTTAGAAGCATCACAATACATTGTAAATCTGTCCAATCCTAAGGGTAAGGTCAATAATGGAGCTGATGTTAACCTCTCCTTAAGCTAATGGAAACTATTATCCCACCCCTTTAACCAAATAAGCTTAATATTCTTATGAGTTGACTAAGCCAAAGGTGTAGTTATTTATAAGAAATCTTAGACAAATCTCTGATAATAACCTACTAAGCCTAAGAAATTATAAACCTCAACAATAGTAGTAGGCCTTGGCCACTATATGATGGCGTTAATCTTCTTAGGATCCACTTAGATGTCATCTTTAAAAACCACATGTTCCAAAAAGACTAAATAATCTAACCAAAATTTACACTTAGAAAATTTAGCATACAACTTATGCTCTTTAAAAGCTTGCAGAACTATTCTCAGGTGTACTACATGTTCTTCTTCACTCTTAAAACACACCAAGATGTCATCAATGAATACAATGATAAACCTATCCAAAAAAAGGTTTAAACACCCTATTCATCAAATCTATAAAACTTACAAGAGTGTTCGTTAACCTAAAGGATATCACAAATTATTCAAAACTATTATACCTAGTATAAAAATTATTTTTAGGAAGACCTTCTCCTCTGATCCTTAACTAAAGATAACTAGACCTCAAATCAATCTTAGAGAAACATCTGACCCCCTAAAGTTGATCAAATAGATCATCAATTCTTGGTAGTAGATACTTACTCTTAATCGACACTTTATTCAATTCTCTATAATCAATACAAAGTCGGAGGTTACCATTCTTCTTCTTTACAAATAACACTGGTGCGCCCTATAGAAAAGTACTACATTAGATAAATCTCCTATCCAATAATTCCTATAATTTCTCCTTAAGCTCCTTTAACTATGTTGGAGCCATCCTATAAGGTGAATCGGGATAAGCACTGTACCTTACACGAAATCAATACAAAACTCAATCTCCTTCTTTGACGCAAAACTAACAATTCTTTGGGAAACACATCAAGAAACTCACATACAATTGGAATATTATCAACTAAACCTCTCTCTACTAATGTATCCCTCACTAAGGCCAAATATCTTTGACAACCTCACAGAAGCATTTTTTTTTTAATGGTAATGTCAGATATAAGGTTTTAGTGTGTTTCTCCTTTATCACCTCAAAACAGGAATTCGTCATCATTCGAAATCCTGAAAATTAACACTCTCTCTTAAAAATATAAGGTAACAAAGTGTTGTTACGGTCAATCTATACCTAAAACTACATCAAAATACATTATATCTAACAATAATAAATTAGCCATTGATTATCTACCCTCAATAAACACTAGACTAAAAAGAAAAATAATATCAGTATTCATGGATTTATTTAGAAGGGTGGCTACTGATAAAGGAGTTACAAATTTGGTTTGCTTTCTAACCCATCTTTGATGTAAACACAAGAGATATAAATAAATAGGTAACACCTAGATCAAATAAAACTCTAACATCAGCATGACAAATTAATATAGTTCCTACTTCAACTACATTAGATATTTGAGCATCTTATAGGGTAAGAGTGACACTTAAGCTTGTCCTCCTCCTAACTACTGAGAGGTCAATGCTTGCCCAAAGCCTTGAGCACCAGGTCTACCTCTAAACTGAAATCTACCTTCAAACCTACTTCCTAATTTTTGGCCCTGTCGACCTATAATATGAGATCTACTCTAGTACTGAACAAGATGTTAGAGCTGAATCTAACGTACTGACTGTACCATGCTAGTAGAGGAATCTTGAGGAAATTGTCTCTAAAACCCAGATTTAGGATAGACTGTAGTAAAATTTCCAATCTACATTAAAAGCAAACATTTGGAAGAATAAGACAAGGTTTTTAACGAATTATACCGTAACTTTGAAAAATAATGCTTTCAAAATAAGAATTACTACATTCAAACTATCCATTGCCACAACTACTCACTCTAAGTAGAAATCTAATTGATCATAATGGATCCTTATGACCATGACAATTGTTTTTATGCCCATATAGATCATGACCTCATTGAGACTTTCCATGTTACTCTCTATTCACACTTATCTAAATAACCGGTAATGGTAAACTATAGTCTCTAGCCCCAATACCACTAGTTTGGTAAGGATCAGGAATAATGCTCTGCATAATGTGTTTCCTCGCTATCTCTCTAACCTTATCTATGGCACCCTCTAGAGTCTGACCCTCTAAATAAATTCCTACATATGTGGGACTGAAATCGGTAATGTAAAGTCCCACTACCCATCTTTGATCAATCATATTCTCCACATGCTTAATCAGTCGATAAAAATCAATAGTATACTCCTCAACTAACCTATCAACTCTTTTAAGGTGTAAAAATTTCCACCTATAAGCATCTTTTTGTGATAGCGAGCAAAATCATCTCATAAATCTCTGTTTAAGCTCCTCACAAGAAATGGTACTCATAATTGGCTGGCTAATGTAGATAAATCAATCTAATGTAACCCCTAAACTGATAACTCAACAATGTGAATATTATGCAAATCTATATATGTCATTCTAATATGAGATTCAATAATGTTGAGAAAATCCATGGTGTCCCTTATACCATCAAAATTAATCCTACCAATCCTGAGGTAGCTTTTGCATTCATCATACCTTGATCTCTATTCTAAGCTATCTACTGTGTTAAAGTGATAGTCTAATTTAAAGCAATTACAGTATTTTATAATCTTGTAATACTAGCTACTATTGTAGAAATATGCACACCCTGCACTACTAGCTCACCCTAAGCCTGAAAATCTAACTATTGCACATTGGATCTTGGCCTACCGTTATGCCTTGCCTACCTAGGTGGCGATGGAGCTATGACCTTTTCATGAACCAATTCTTTAGTAACCACTACTTTGGCCTCAAAAGTTCTTGCTGAAGTTCTACTCCTTTTCATGTTGACAAAGAATAAGGAAAGGCTTAAGACATAATAAAAGTCTTAATGGTACTATAGAAGATTAAAAGTAAAGACTATAATTTAAGACAAGTATAATCCCAATATTATAGTAGTTAAAAGAGAAATTTTACTCAAATCTAATCGACCTAGTAACTCAAATTTAAATTTAAACCGAAGGCTCTGATACCAACTTTATGATGAACCTATTCTTAAACCAGAACCGATGTTAAAGGAATAGAAAACTCAAGGCCTACTAAACTTTTAACAAGCCTAAAATGCCATTAAAACCCTATATCAATAACAAAGATAAGATTTTTAAAACAATCAAACCCATACTCATTACAATCAAAT
>JAOXYD010196946.1:0-23009 GCA_028565735.1 Pinacopodium congolense | reverse complement strand
ACATTGTAATTATAAATAAAATTTTTTCAATTTTTTATGTTTTTAAAGTGCAATATTTGTATAATTGTATTAAAGTCGGGTCAATTCGGGTTAATACATCGGGTTAATTTGGGTTCGGGTGCATTCGGGTTCGGGTCTATTCGGGTCGAGTGCATTTGGGTTCGGGTCTGATAGGGTTCGGGTCATCTCGGGTTCATATGAAATCGGGTTGGGTTCAGGTCAGGTCGGGTTCGGATCGTTGACTTTTTTGGTCAATTCGGGTCAAGTCGGGTATGGTCCAGGTCAGGCAGGTCGGGTTCAGGTCGGGTCAATTTTTGACATCCCTAATGACACACATTGGTACCATAAATACAAAGTACCATACTCCTTGTTTAGAGGACCACATATAGAAGAAACCCATATCAGTCTCCTACCACCGATAACACGCACCTTTATCTTAGAGCATACATGACAACATAACCAAGAGAATCCAAATCGTCACCTCTGCTTTGCTCTAGGAATTGAATCGTCCCAATCACATTACTAACACTTGAAATTTCTAAGTGCCTTGGAATTTGTTTTAATATCAACTAAATTACTTCAAATCTAGATATGAAAATCGCCAACACAGAGGTTAGTGTTTACCAGTGCATACCGGGTTGTTCCTAATTGGTTCTTGTTTTTCTCAGTAGGTTTTCATACAAGCTCCTTCTATATTGTAAGGAAACAGTAAATTCAATGAAAAAAATATAACTAATTCAATCGCGTTAACATGAAAAAATATGTCACAAGGTATACAAGAAAGATTTAGTCCAACAGTTGAAATACTTACACATATTTCAACGCCTTAACGAAGGGAGTCATAATCAATAATATCATAGAAGCTCTATTTCACTTGCCTGGACAACTGTGTTCCGATTTAGTCCCAGGAAAGAGAGCTAAACGGCCCATTTTCGTTATAATGATGGTAATGAACCTGATGCTGGCATTTCTATCCTTGATATTGTTGAAGTCTCACGCCGAATAAAGCCGAGGATAAAGAATCCTTTATATAAAGGTGCAAATTTCATACTTTTAAGCGTAAGTTAGACCATTAATATGGTATCAAAAATATAATTGTCTTGTTGTGGACTGGCACCTAGACTTGCATCTAGAGCTATATTTAGCTCAGTTTGAACTGAGGGAGTGTGTTAAAATTTCACATCGAATAAGGTTGAGAGTAAAGAATCATTTATATAAAAGTGCAAACTTTACATTCTTAAGTGCACTTTTGGAAGTAATTTAGGCCTATTAACACACATCTCTAATATCGACAGCCAAGTTCACACCTATAAAACAGTAAGTAATAAAAGGAATAGATGTGTATGGATTAAATTTCTAATTGATATGACTCGTATTAGCACGTATTCTATTATTTATATTACTATGTTTGCATAATTTCTATCTTGCTAGTAACTCGAAAGAAGAGTTCTAATAGAACAATTAGTAGAGAAAAAGGAAACGACGATAAGAGAGTTCTTGGAACAATGTGTTTTATGGAATAGACAGTAAAGGCCTGGGATTGTAAGATCACTCAATTCAATGTGAAAAGATAGGGAAGAGCGTGAAGAGTCCGTGACACACATAATTGAACCCAAACGAATTAAAATGAATAGTTCCATTAACTATTAATTTGCATTCTTCATTTTAGGTTATGTGGGTTTCTCCCTTATACTCTTTCATTTATTAAGGCCAAGTTTGGTATCCATTTTTATTTGGGTTTTTAGTTTCTATTTTTTTAAACACATAAATCGAAAAAAATATATAAATTGAGAAAAATAACACATTAATACAGCATAGAAACAAAAAAACAGCACAAAAATCCCAAAAAACATACAAAAAATAATACAAACACATAGAAATAAAAACTAATAACCAAAACCAATAGCAATAACAAACATCCTCTAAGTTTTGATTTCATCTTTTATTGTATTATAACTAATGTGGCAGGAAGGGGGTTGAGATCGACTATGTACCCCTCATGTTGGGGGGCATTGGACCCACACGAGCCTCACTCCTTTTTAAATTAAAAAAGTCTATTATGTCTTTTTGTTTTTTAATAAATTTTATAATTATTTGAGGGTATAAATGTTAATTTATATAATTATAAATACATATTTACGTTTTCACTCTTAGTACATTTATAAAATTACATTTTTACCTTTAATACATTTACATTTTTATCCGTAATTATTTTAGAATTTTACAAAAAAAAACTATACTTTTGTTTTATGAAATTACTGTGCAGATCTTAAGAGGCCATGGAGGGTCACTCCCCATGGAACTACGTAGTTATATATATATGGCGCGCGTGCACACACATACACGCGCGCCGCACA
Source organism: Pinacopodium congolense (assembly GCA_028565735.1). Classification (NCBI taxonomy): domain Eukaryota; kingdom Viridiplantae; phylum Streptophyta; class Magnoliopsida; order Malpighiales; family Erythroxylaceae; genus Pinacopodium; species Pinacopodium congolense. The sequence goes on along the minus strand of JAOXYD010196946.1, from coordinate 20,652 downwards.
CACACACAGTGGGGGCTCGACTGCTTTTTTAAATTAGAAAAGTTTGTTATATCTTTTTTTATAAATTTTGTCATTATTTGAGGGTATAAACATCAATTCATATAATTATAAATGCATATTTACAATTTTACCCTTAATACATTTATAAAATTATCTTTTTATCTTTAATACATTTACATTTTTACCCTTGATTGTTTTACAAATTTACAAAAAAACTAAACTTTTGTTTTGTGAAATTACTAGGCAGCCCTTAGAAGGCCACAGAGGGCCACTCTCATGGGGCTACCTAGCTTTCTGACATATATATATATATATATATATGGGACTGATTATATGGCCGGCATTTCATGGTCGATCATAGCCAATTCTAATAAAATAATATTATATTAATATAATAATAATAATATATTATTATTATTATATGACTTACAGTTTATGGATGTTTATGATTTGCAGGCCAAGTAGTTTATTCCACATATATATATATGTAAGAATGTCAATGTAATCTCTCTCTCTCTCTCTCTCCCTACCTTACCTTAGTACAGTTGTTTATTTGTTATGGCAAACATCATATATACACGTACTGGCTTCTACCTTCCTCTTTAATTGCCATTAGCCACTACTTTGGGATCCACCCCCACGTTGGAGGGGCATTGCCAAGCCTTGTGGATGCACGAGGGCCTCATCATGCCTCATCCCTTTTTGAATAAGAAAAATTTGTTATGACTTTTTATCTTTTTATAAATTTTGTCATTATTTGAGAGTATAAACATTAATTCATATAATTTTAAATGCACATTTGCGTTTTCACCCTTAATACATTTATAAAATTACATTTTTTTACCTTTAATACATTTATATTTTTATCTCTAATTATTTTACAAATTTATTTAAAAAACTAAACTTTTATTTTGTGAAATTACTTGGCAATCCCTGGGAGGCCACGGAGGGCCACTACCTATAGGACCATCTAGTTTTTCTTATATATATATATATATATGAGATTGATTACATGGCTGGCGTTTCATAGCCGATTATAGCCAGCTCCAATAAAATAATATTATATTAATATAAACATAAAAAATAAAAATAAAAATAATTATTATATGATTTGCAGGCCATGAATTTCTATAGTCTGCAAGCCAAGTAATTTATTCCATATATATATATATATATATGTAAGAATGTCAATTTAATCTCTCTCTCTCTCTCTCCCTATCTTACCTCAGCATAGTCGCCTAATTGTGGTGACAAACATCATATGTACACGTACTGCCTTCTACCTTCCTCTTTAATTGGTAATGGCCACCGCTTTTTAATTATTATTTGTTAAAATTTTAATTATATAATATGTTTATTCAATATATTATTTCATTTATAATCTACTTCTAATAATGACCAATTATTTAAAAATTATATGAAGTTTTACTTAAATAAATTTATTTAAAAGTTTTATAAAGTATTGATTAATTAAATATTAAATTTTAAAATACTACTTTGTTTTGAATATAAGAAAAGTAATTTTCACATGTTTGCATTGTAAAAAGTGAACTGCACTTCAATTTTGTAAAATATTAAATTTTCATTATAAAAATTAAGACATAACATAGAATTAAAAAATTTTCATATTCAGTAATAAGAAGCATATTTTACTTCAAATACGATCTTTACATATTTCAAAAGTTCTATACAGTAAGAAGTATATTGTTTTTTAAATTCAATTAAATACTTAAATATAAAAGGTATGAATTATATAGGATTTAGTAACGTTTTATTAAATATATTTATGTTAAACCAAGTTAATATATTTAGTTTTGTAGTGTATAGTCATGTTTTAATCAATATAAGTGCATACAGCATTTTTACTTAATACATATATTTTTTATTTTATTGTTTATCAAATAAATTATAAATATTTTATAATAGGTTTTTTGAATGTATCAATAATCATCATTTACCTTTTTTGATATTTCTTCTTAAATAACTATCATTCTTCTTTTTTTTATTTTGTATACATGGAGTTTATTTTATACAAACTCCTAGTCATAACATTTTAGGTTAAAATCATCTAGACCTCCTGTAATTTGATAAACTATCAATTAAATCTTTATAATTTCAAAACTATCAAATATGTCCCTAAGATTTCAAATTATTTTCACCATTAGTCCCTCTGTTATTTTTGTCCTACAATAACATAAATTAACTAATTAATTACTAATATAAAAATTCAACAAATTGTTTTAGATTAGGAATTTTTACTAATAGAAATAAAAGTTTTGTTGACAATAATTTAAAGGTAGTTTAATATCTATGAGTAAATAAATAAGAAGTAAAGTTCATTTAATTTGAAAAAATTAGAAAAGATTGATATATTATATATACGAGTCCGTGAAACTTTTTTATATTCCATATACTCATTCTTCGTATTACAGAAAAAAAATTTACTGGTACTTGCATACAATATATTTTTATATATTCTATTAAATACTAAATACAGTCAATATAACTTCTACTATAAAGATTAAGACCAAAATTAGGGTTTGATGAACACAAACGAAAAAGTATTGCGCACCTTTATTTAACTATTTTTTTATTTAACTATTTTTATCACATAAACGATAAAAATGTGTACACAAAATAGGAAACATAAGTGTTGGTCAATGAACATGACCTACACTTGATATCGGTTTGTTCCTTTTATTCCTTGCTATGAGGCTTCTGTCAGTATTTCTTTCATTGTTATGGTTGGAGATATTTGCCGCTGAAACTACCAATCATGAAGCAGTATTTTAAAATATTTGAAATAAATGGTTTTGATTTTAGTAGAATTGCAATGTTTTATATAAAAAGGAATGATAAAATTTTCGAAAGTCTCCATAAAAGTTGATACGGCCATACATATATCTGAATACGTGTATATGACGTATCAAATGAGAGTTTGATTGAATCATCTAATGCATTTACATATATTTATTATGTTAGTATTAATAAATACAACACATAGTATTATGAATATTCCATTTTGACACATATGTCTAAATCTTTATTGCTATATATTAAAAAAAACCCAATTTAATCCTTTAACTTTTAATAAAATATACTTAAGAACTTTGAATTTTAATTTTTCATTGAATAAACCCTAAATTACTAAATTATAATTAAATACACTTTTTAAACCTTAAATATACATAAGAAAGTTTGCAAAATTTTTATGAATTAGATTCATTAGAACAAAAGGTTAAGGATATATCTAATCAATGTGATCAAACCCACAACACATTTATGAGTTTCATTTTTAAATGATATGTTTAATTATAAATATTAAGGTTGAGATGTATTTAAAAAAAGTTAAATTTTAGAGTGTTGTCCTTTTATTAAAAATTGAAGGACTAAATTAGAGTTTTTTTTTCTTATATTATATCAACCCTATGATTTTTGCCTATGTTTCGATTAAATTTTTTCGTTTCAAAGTATTCAGAAAGAATCTTAATATTTTAGAAATATTAAAAAAGAACCTTGAATCATTTTCTGTCACTTTCAACGTCATGATTGCTTTTAAACATTTTTAACACATTATAATTGTTTTTTCATGTTTTTAAAACGTTAAAATCTCATCTAAATATTTTGAAACATTAGAATCTGACATATATATTAGTTAAAACCTTAAGATCAAAAGGACACTTTTTCTTATATACTTTCCACTGCATATGAATGTATGCATTAACTTTACATAAGCATTTATGTAGTATTTAAAATTACTAAAGATTTAATTTTAATATTGTTTTAATGATAAATATTTTTATATACAAAATCCAAATTCATTAAAGTACAATAAAAACATTTTATTTGATATTTATGGATTGATCCTTATTTTGTAAATAAATATTCATTATGATATAATATACTATTAACACACTAAATTTACTTTTAAAATTATAGTTACTTTCATAAAATTTATAACATGTCAAATATATATAGAAGAGATTGAGATAATTATAGAACTTTGAATTTATATACTAAATACACATATTTAAAGGCAACTAAGTTTTTTATATAACAAAAATTATATAAAAATTATGTCTCCTCATATAAATATAATATTGAAAAGAGTAGAGTTATACTTGTATACATCATTACAACTATTAATGTAAATCATCAGTTAAATTTAAGTAACTTTTTACTAATTTATACGGAATTTTGATTAGAAAAATGAGAATTTCATACCAAAAATTGAGCTGTCTTTTAGATTTACGAGTTGATTGTTACTGTTATTGTTTTTGGTTTCTTATTTCTATTTTTTAAGTATAAAAACCAATGTTTTAAAAACCGGACCAGATCGATCGGTTCAACCCGATTAAACCAGAATCGGCCAGTTTACCAGTTCGGTTTTACTCTAAAACCCTTATGATTAAAAACCGGGCGGTTTTTATTTAACCGCCCGGTTTAATCGGTTAACCCTTTTAAATTTTAATCCCTCATCCCTCCTCTATCATCTCCAACAGCGCCGCTGCTCTCTCTCTCTGTCCTCCCTCCCTCTGTCTTCCTCGTCCTCGACTTCAGCCGCGTCTTTTTCAGCCGTCAACGTCTCATACCTATTCTTCTTCTTCTTCTTCTTCTTCTTCTTCTTCTTCATCATCATCATCATCATCATCATCTTCTTCTTCTTCTTCCATTCAGCTATTGCACCTTCTCTTCTTTTTCTCTTTTTTCTTCTCTTTTCTCCCTCCACTACTAACATCCCTCTTTCCTTCCTTTTGCCAGTGGTACACTTCTCTCACATCCTCCAACTTCTCTCACTCCTATGCTACACACACCCAAACATACTCTTTATACACAAATAAAACAACTTTCCATCTCTTACCTCAAGAACTCACCACAAGGAGGTTGGAAAATGATGGGGAGAAGAGTCTGTAGTCTTGTTGGAGGAAGGGAGGAAGATGAAACGTCCAAAACACAAATTAAAACCTATTTCTTTTGAATGGGCAGAGTCAGCCTTTTTCTAGTATGGGTTTTGGTCTATTTAGTCTGGGCTTTACAGTTCTTCCCCCATAAAAGAAATTTTGCCCTCAAAATTCAATCAATACATGAATTTTCAAAAAGATAAGGATATTGTCGGCGTACCTCCTCTTCCACTTCCCACGTGGCTTCTCTCGAAAACTGATAATGACTTTATAAAACTCACACCATAGGTATTTGTCTCCTCCTCAACTGTCTAGTCTCCCTCTCTAAAATCTCAATTGGCTCTTCTTTATAAGTTAAATCTATATTCACTTCAATCTCTGGTTCAGGTATGACATGACTTGGATCTGATCGATATTGCCTTAACATAGATACATGAAAAACGTCATGTATTTGCGATAACTCTAGAGGTAGAGTTACTTTATAAGCTAAGGGGCCAACACTCTGCACAATCTCGTAAGGCCCAATATATCTTGAACTCAACTTTCCTCTTCTTCCAAACCGCACTATACCTCTCCAAGGTGACACTTTCAAAAACACTTTATCCCTTACTTCATATTCCATCTCGTGTCTATGTCGGTCTGCATAACTTTTCTACCTATCCTGAGCAGCTCTCAAACACTACTTCACCACTTTAATCTTCTCTACAATTTCATAAATCAATTCTGACCCCTTCAAAATCTTAGCACCCTACATCCCAACATATGAGATCTCTACATCGTCTCCTATATAATGCTTCAAAAGGTGCCATCCCGATACTGGAATGATAACTATTATTATAAGCAAACTCCATCAAAGGCAAATATAAATCCAATCTTCTTCAAAATTTAAAACACATGCCATCATTATATCTTCCAAAGTCTGAATAGTGCACTCAAATTGACTATTTGTTTGCAGATGGAAAGCTGTACTCAAATTTAATTTGGTACCTAACGCCATTTGTAAACTAGTCCAAATTCGAGATGTGAATCGAGGATCTCGATTTGAAACTATGGACACTGACACTCCATGTAATCTCACTATCTCATCTACATATAATCTAGTCAACGTATCTAAAAAGTCTGTCTATTAAATTGGTAAGAAGTGGGCAGACTTGGTCAGTCTATCCATAATAACCTAAATAGTATCATGCCTACATCTCGTTCTAAGTAAACTCACAACAAAATCTATAGTAATTTTCTCCCATTTCCATGATGGTATCGATAAAGATCTTAATTTACCCGCTAAAGCCTGATACTCAACCTTAACTTGTTGATAAGTTAGACACTTAGTTATAAAAGCTGTCACATCCTTTTTCATGTTGGCCACCAATAATAAGGTTTCAAATTCCAATACATTTTGGTTATACCAGGATGTATTGCATAAGGTGTATAATGAGCTTCTTTTAACATTTCTTCTCACAACCTATCGACATTTGGCACACATATCCGAGCTCCCATTACCATTAATCCATCTGGCCTCACTGAAAAATTATGTTTCTTTCCTTATTGTATTTTCTCTCCATTCTTTGTAAATATGGATCTCGAATTTGTGCCTCACCAACTCCAAATCATTTGTGGGATAATTCACCTTATGAGTTCTCAACTAAAGAGATGCAGAAGTTATTACCTTTCCACTTTGCATTAATATGCACCCCAATCCCAATTTTGAGACATTTGTATATACCTCAAAACTTCCACCGGTTGTCGGTAACACTAAGATAGGATTAGATGTCAATCTTTGCTTCAACTCCTTAAAGCTCTCTTGACATCTATCAGTTCATTGATAAGGAACCCCCTTTTTTAGCAACTTTTTTAAAGGGCTAGCTATTACTAAAAAACCCTCTACAAATCTTCTGTAATATCTAGCGAACCCCAAGAAACTTTTGATTTCTGTTACACTTTTCGGTGGCTTCCATTCCATGATTGCCTTCACCTTTGTAGGATCTGGCTTCACACCCTCTTTGGATATAACATGCCTCAAGAACACTACCTGCTCAGTCCAAAATTCACACTTACTTAATTTAACATGCAACTGCTTCTCCCCCAAAACTTACAACACCATTCTTAAATGATTTTCATGCTCTTCCTTACTCTTGGAATACATCAAGATATCATCAATAAACATGATCACAAATCGATCTAGATACTCCTGAAAAGTTCTATTCATCAAAGTCATAAAAGCAGCTGGGGCATTTGTGAGTTCAAATGGCATCACTAAAAATTCATAATGATCATACCATGTTCGAAAGGCAGATTTAGGTATATCTTGTTCTGCTATTCGTAACTGCCAATATCCAGACCTCAAGTCAATTTTTGAAAAGACTGTAGATCTTCTCAATTGATCTAACAAATCATCAATCCTAGGTAAAGGATATTTATTCTTCACTGTCACATGGTTTAACTGTCGATAGTCAATACATAATTTTATACTACCATTCTTCTTTTTCACGAACAAAACTAGACCTCCCTTAGGTGAAGTACTAGTACGATAAACCCTTTTTCCAACAATTCTTCCAATTGTTTTTTTAACTCCTGTAATTCTATAAATGCCATCCTATAAAGTGCAATAGATATAAAAGCAATTCCAGGTAGCATCTTCATCATAAAATCAACCTCTCGTAGAGATAGTAAACCTGGTAAATCATCCAAAAATACATGGAAACTCTCTAACTACAGGTATCTCCTTTAACATAGGGCTTGTTTCCCTTGTGACTACCATATAAGCCAAGTATGCATCGCATCCATCTAATATCAGTTGTCTTACTATTACGGCTGAAATAATATAAGCTGACAATCCTTTTCGTTCCCCCACAAATACTACCTTCGATTTACTCGATAACTGAATTGCCACTTCCTTAGTGTAATAATCAACTATTGCCCTGTGTTTTGCTAACCAATCCATACCTAATATCACATAAAACTCTCTTAAATCCATCACAATTAAATTCGCAGGCAACTATATCTCTCTAATCCTCACTGGGCTTGCTCTCCTTACTCTATTCACTATTACACTTTTTTCCATAGGTAAATAAACCCTCAAATCATACTCCAAAGGACTACTTTCACTCGCAATTTTCAGTACAAACAGAAACAATATAAGAATGGGTAGAGCCAGGATCTAATAATACATGTGCCTTAACATTAAACAAAGAAATTGCAGTCGATATCACGTCGTTAGCTGCTAATGCCTCTTCTTTGGTCATGTGATAAATTCTAGCCTGTGTCTGGGATGGAATTTATGATGTACTAACATTGTGGTTCATAACTCCATGTCCTCCACTTCTAGCACCTTGACCTTTACTTCTACCTCTACGAACTCCTCTAGCAGTGCCTTCTAAGTTACTCTGTTCTTGTGTAGAACCACCAATCACAGCACCTAAACCCCCTAAAGTAAGACAATCCCGCTTGAAGTGCCCTCTATCTTCGCATGCATAATACGCTCCATCACCTTCTCTAGGTCTCCAACATGGCTCTGAATGGAATCTCCCATAAATTTGGCACCCACAACTTAAACCAAATCCTCTAAACAATAATTCTCCTATTCCTTGATTCAATCCCCTACTAGAACTAATTGAAGGTGAAATAAAAGTACTATAGCTCCCAACTCCTTTACTGAATTCTCCAAATCTATTGAAATTTGCGGAATTACCTCTTCTAAATATTGTACCACCCCTCTGATAATTACTTCCCCCAACTGACTTGGTATACCCCAATGTCTTCTTAGTAGGTTGACTACACTCACCTCTAGTATCAGATTACTTCCTCTTCATATCATTTCCCATCTTCTCCTGGTTTGGTATCTCCTCTATCCTAAGTGCAGCATTCAAGAGTCTTTTAAAATTAGTAATTCCTTTACCAAGCCCCTTTCTAATATCAATTCTGAGTCCCCACTCAAAACAATAACATTGATCCTCTAGGTCTACCACAACTTCAGGGGCATACTTTGACAATGCGTTAAAATGCCTTTTATAGATTGCCACTGACATCTCCTCAGTCCATACCAAATCTATGAACTCTCTTTTCTTTCTATTTCTATAAATCTGTGGCTTGTACATATAGTTAAATTTCTTTTGGAATTCCTCCCATAATATCACCTATGGTGCATACATTCTCTCAGCCGATTGCCACCAGATTAGTGCTTTACCTTGAAGTAGTGATGTGAGATACTGAAGGTGCTTCTCATAAGTACAATACAACCTCTTTAGAGCCACTTCTATTTGATTCCATCAAATTTCAGTCTCTTCTAGATTAATAGTACCTAAGAACTCCTTAGCCCCTAACTTCCTAAGGCGTTCAAAGTTACAATCATTCCTAGGCACTGTTAAAGCTAGTGGTGGTGGGGGTGGCTTGAGTCTGTGAAGCAGCTTGGATCTGCAATTGAGCTTGGAATTGAGCCTGGGCCTGAGCCTGGGCTTGCAGTATTGCCTGAATAATCTGCATGTATTGAGGTAGCATCTTCGCAGTAGGAGCCCTACGAATTGAAACCGTTAGTTTTACCCCCACTCCGATAGGACCCTGATTTGCTTCTACTTGGGCTTGATTTACCCCAACACCTATCTGATTTGGTGTATTCGAACAAGTACAGAGTTAGCTAACTCTTCCCTATGCTCTCGGAGTCCAGCAGTCGCATTATTGGATGCCATACTACAAAATAAATGATCTTATAATTAGGACGCCTTCTTACCTTAGGAGTTTAAACCTGCTTTAGTACCACTTAATCTAACGCCCCTTCTCCTACACCTTTCAATTTCCAATTTATAACGATTTCCAATTCAAACAACCATAATTTCCTCAATTTAACTCAAAACCCTAAATTCACAAATTTTCATATTCCATATAATCTAGTACATAAAACTCCATAATCAAACAAATTAACTTAACTAGAAAAAAATGCTCCTTAATCCAAATTCAAAATTTTCAGTGTCAATAAATTTGATAATTTAACCAAACATTCAAAAAATTTAACTTTGAAATAAAGATATCAAAATGTTTAAATAAAATGATAAACTATCTAAAACGATTCCTATTGCATCCTGTGACAAATTGGATAGCATGTCCTCCTTCTCCTAGACCACTTGAGATCCAAGATACCCAAGAACTCCTGAACGTATCCTGAAAAAGTTCAAAGGCAAGGAATGAGCTACCAACTCAATAAGGACTAATTAGAATATACCCGTCATATATCACATAATTCATAAAGACAATATAGCGAATACACTTACATATAATATCGCAAATTGCATATTACTTCACATCATAATTAATATCACACTTTATATCACTGACATTTATTTATAATTTATTCCAAGACAGTTCTTTAATCTCTATATTTTTAAATTATATATTTTTTAAATTTAAGAACCTCGTTTAACCTAGTAGAATTATACTTAATGATTTTGCCGACACATAGACCATATAGGATACCTCCCACCCTATAGATATCTTGGGTATTCCCATCCTAGAACACCAAGTCTTATCGAAATAAATTATATAGGACACTTCTCATTCCAGAAGTATCATGGGTATTCTCATCCCGAAACACCAATATAAATGATAAGGATGTCCTCACCCCATGATATCCCGACACGTGTCTAATAATTAGTATCAATCTCATAATATGAATATCAAGACCATCGAATATAAATCTATCTATGCAAGCTACAAATTAATATTTCCTTATGGTTCCTTAATATTCCTAAATTCTCTATTCCATTATTCTGTAGTTCATCACAAAATTTATCACGCAATAATGTACATATTTTTCATACAAACATAATTTGTATATATTCATACCTTTAATTCATAACGCTCCAAAAATTATAATTATTCACAAATCATATAATATTCATATAATGCACTACTTCTAAATTGCATACTTCGCACAATCACATTACTTATAATTTTCACAAAGAATATATAAAAAATGACATATTTTATTTTAAAAAATTCATACGAATCATAATATTCATTTAAAGGCAAAATTTTCATGTAATAGAATCTATTTAAATCATATCCTTCGCACGAATTGCATTTATTCACTATTTATGCAAATCTCGCAAATAAAATATTTTAACTTTCTAATTTTTATACAAAAAGTCATATCATCACATTTTTACATAAAACACAAATGGGGTACATTCTAAATTAATCCTTACTTGAACTTTAAAAAATTTCAAATTCTTATTCTATCTCGATCTCGTCTCTTTTCAATTTGTCTTCTACACCTATTTATTAAAAATTTCAATTAAACTAAATAAAATAAATAAATAATATTTTAAAATTTTCTAATTCACTAATATATCCTAAATTTTCTAAAATTACAAAATAAATCATAAACTTTTAAAAAATCACAAATCCCACCCAATTGGTTTAAAATTACCAATCTACCATTAAAAATTATTATTTTTTATTTTTTATTATTTTTTAAACTCTCTCTCTCTTCTTCTTCTTCTTCTTTTATTTGGCTACTACATCTTCTCTTCTTTTTCTTCTTTTTCTTCTTTTTGTCCTTTCTCCCTCCCTCCACTACTGATGTCCCTCTTTCCTTCCCTCTATCAGTGGTACACTTCTCTCTCATCCTCCCACTTCTCTCACTCCTATGCTACACACACCCAAACATACTCTTATTACAAACAAAATAACTTTCCATTCCTTACCCCAAGAACTCACCACAAGGAGGTTGGAGAATGATGGTTATTGCAAGTAGAAAATAAAAGTAGACGGGGAGGAGTGTCTGCAGTCTCATTAGAGGAAGAGAGGAAGATGAAACGCCCAAAACACAAATTAAAACCTATTTCTTTTAGTTGGGTCAGGTCAGCCTTTTTCTAAGATGGGTTTTGGTCTATTTAGTCTGGGCTTTACACTTACTAGTATAGAAAAATTCTTGAATAATCGAGAGCTAAGTAGCTTGAAAGAATTCAAAATTCAAACCGTCAGGACTAAGAGCTTTGTTAGGGCTGAAGGACTTAAGGGTTTGCTTAATCTCCAGCATCGTAACTGGTGTGGTAAGAATATCACAGTGAGAGACAGTCAATTTCTTAGTAACAAATTGCTGAATATGAAAGTTAGAAAAGACTAGGTCCCTCTTGGAGCCAACCAAGTCTTTAAAAAAGGAGGAGGCCACCAATTTAATCCTTTATTAATCTTACACGTAATCCTTCTAAGAAGAAATTAGCTTACGGATCTTGTTCATGTTTCACCTATGTAGAATATCCTTATGGAAGAATGAGGAATTCAGGTCACCATATGTAAACCAATGGTTCCGAGCTTTCTGCTTAAGAATCGAATGATGAATCTCCAAAGCCAAAGTATAATTGTTCAAAGCACATTGTTCCTGCACCAACTTCACTAAATTAAAAGGATCATTGTATAAAGAAAACTGAGCCTCTAACAAAGCAGATCTAGGCTTGTCAACATTGAGCTGCTCCATACTTTTTTTAGTATGATGTGATCTCTTCATGGGGTCTCTAACCTTATTCAAATGCTTTGCCAATTTAAACTACTTAAAACCCCCCATCAACTGAAAGGAAACACTCCCTTACTGTCTCAAGGAACTCAAGCACCCCAAGAGGTAGTTGAAGAAGTGGAATGGATCATTCTGAGGAGGAGAAGGTCCAAGGTTCCGCATTACCATTGGGCAATGATAAGAGAAAAGAGGATTGTTAAAGTGGGCAATAGAAATCTAGAAAGTAGATAACCACAAATGATTGACCAACATCATAACACAATCCAAGTGATTGACCAACATCATAACACGATCCAATTTCTGCCTAATAAAGTTCATGCCCTGTTGTTTGTTTGACCATATAAAAAAACCTTGCTACCGAAGATCAGGCAACCCAACATTAGAAACATAATGTTAAAAACACTAACATGCCTTATTAGTAAAAGAGTGAGGATCAGATTCATTAATAAGAAGAGTACTATTGAAATCCCCAGTCAAAATGCAGGGTCAGTCTATCTCACTCCCTAAATTGATAATTTTGCTCCATAGCACATCCCTTTGAAAGCCAAAATTAGAAGCATAAATGATAGTAATGTTAATGCGAGCCTGCAAAGGAATCAATATAGCCTCAATATGAATAAATTGATAGAAAATTCTTACGAGGACATAGCAATCACATCAGGGTTAGAAGCCAAAATAATCTTGCCATTATAATGATGCAGGTGATTGCTCAAATCATGCCAACCATGACGATGAAACCATGATAGCTTATTGTCAATGTTCTTGAGCTTTATTTCCAAAAATTCAATTAACCACGGCTTTATTGATTTTAAGTAGTCATCCACTACTTGTTGCTTTTTAAGAAAATTAAGTTTACGTATATTGCAAAAAGCTAAAGACATATTTAAACAGATTTGTTAGGGGAAATTCTTACTCCATCTTCAATTAGATCGCCTTTTAGACTAAGCTTGAGAGGCAGTATCGAGATTATGCAAACAACTCTACTCACCACTTTGACTAATATGCGAACCAATGGAAGTTGTAGAACTATCCATGGGGATGCTAGGCTCATTTCCAGGAGCCTCTAACGGACCAAGGGTAGCCAGTTGTTCCTATTATAGACCAAATCCATCCTAAGAGTAAGGAGGAAGTTGACTATGCTCAAGCACCATCCCATGATCAGAGGCTATAATGGTGTGTACTCCCTCTTGCGATGGACATAGGCCTGGATCATCTACTGACCCTTGTGAAAAGGGAACATCAACTCCAACCACCTCTACAGTCAACTGTTGCCACGGAAAAGAAGAGGATACATTTTGGTTGGAAGGTTAGATAAGACTAGCCTGTCTATCCATACCACCCTTTATAGAAGGAAACATACCCCCTTATCCACCAGGAATGAGATCACCAGCATCCACATTGGCAACATCTGAGGAATGACTGTCATCGCCTAAATTTAGGGTACAACAACTAACATCAAGGTTTTTGCCTAGGTTCATTAGTTCTTGATGTGTACATGACTAGAATTTGAGACCAGTTTCCTTCCATGCTTTGGCCTGAGTAACCCAAGATGGTTTCCACTAGTAGGATACCTTTACCTCATCCGGCTCTAGTTCAAAATCAACATTTAACTGTAGAATAGGAATAACAACTCAAAGCTCCATTCCATATAGGATTTCAACACAAACTCTTGTGTAACACAAGTCATTAAGAGACAGGGTATGCTCATCCAAAAGTAAAAGCCGACCTATAAACCTAGCCAAGTAACTAAAGCCCCAAGTAGAACAGAACTCCAAGGTAATGTACTAAATATGGATCTATAATGGGATGAGCTTTAGTTTAACCTCTTTCAGTTTCATTCCGGGGGTGCCACTATTATAGGAAAATGGGAATGTTTTGAATATGACATGGCTTGGTTGCAATAACCCGTTTCATCCAATCTGTCGAGTTAAATCTGAATAGGAAGGTGTTGGATCCTACCAAGATAACGTCTTAAAGCCCCAATTTACTCCATTATTTGACAATCCAATATTTCAAAATGGGAAAGGCAACCGGGTTATTAGCAAAGAACCCATTCATACAAGATGGCCAACGCTCAGCCCCCTATTTGAGAAGCTCAAGAGGAGGCATCACACGAGGCTTACCGTCAAGGATTCCTGAAGGGAAGTAAGAAAGTTTAAAGCTAGGATAACACTAATCACTAACCATCTAACACCAAGTTTTATGTGTCACATCACCAGCGTCACAAACAACATCAAGGGGGAACCAAACACCCCAGCCTCAGACGAGCCAAGGCTAAGGAAAGGAGGAATAGGAAGGGAAGGTATTGGAGAGGAAGCAGAAGAGGGATTCATTATAACGAGAGGGAAAAGGGAAAAGCCAAGGAGAACTAGAGGCAAAGGGGGCTAGGGAACCAAGGAAGGAGGGGAGAAGCGGAGAAATAGGTCTTATCAGGGAGGGGAGAGTTGGGGAGGGGGGAGGGAAGCAAGACCCACCACAGTTATTGTAGCTAAGGATTTCATGTTCCACCCTCCTCATTGGTGGAGTTTATTAAGCCAAAAGTAACTTACTTTATTCATTTTCCCTTTTTACCAATAAAATTTCATTATTAAGAAAAAGCCAATATTATAGGATCTATTTGGTTATGTTCTTTATTTTTATACCTTTTTTATTTTCATATTATATTTATGTTTTTTTTCTATATTATTTTTATATTTAAAAATAAAAAAATAGAAATAAGAAATGAAAATAAACAAGACTTTAAATATCGAATTAGAAATCAAACAAGTGAAAGAAGAGATTTAAAGTTTTGAGTTTAATTAGTATTAAGTCGTTATAAAACTAGTTTTAGACCAATATAGAGTAATAAGATATATAAATTATAATAAATAAATAAATAATATATTATAAAATTAAATATATAAATAAATACTAATGTTTATCATTATGTAATTAATTAGTAATATTTCTAATTAAAATTAAACCTAATATAAAATATTCAAATAATATCAATAACTAAATCATACTTCTAAAGGAATTTGTATCCCATTTTTATCAAGAATTTTAAATTTTTCAATGTCATATAAAGAATTGTAAACTATGTTTTTATCTAAAATACTTGTATTAACATTTTCTGTTGATTTAAAAAAATATGTTTTTACTGTATTTAAATAAACTATAGATAAGTAAAATATGAAATTATTTTTAAATAATATATTATATTTTTAAATATGATAACAATTAACTTTTAGTAGTCATTCTTAATTTATTCTTCTTAATAAATATATTTTCTTTATAAATTGACTTTTCAAGTTCGTTATAATCAAAGATCAAAACTTAGTATAATTAATACAATTGATAATCAATAATTGGTTAAACTGGCTAGTTAAATAAAAATCAAATATTTTTCTTATTAAAATATTTTTATACAAAAATAAATCGATCTACTTAAAGGTTTCTAGTTAATTGAGTTAAACCAATCGAGTTAGTTTGATTTATACAAAACTAGAAAAAAACAATGTAAACTATATCGTTTCCTGTAAACTTTGACTACCAAGGACAACTATTATACTAACAACACTAGGTTGCCTTGCATTAGCTAGAACGGATCTATTAGAAAGTAAACAACAATAACCAGAGATAGCCATTATAGCCATTATGCTATCAACACTTAATTGATAGTTATGATGCTAACAGCACCCTAACTAACCTTTATTAATAAAAATAAATCTATTAGCAAGGAAACAACTACTATATTATGGAATAAACTCTAATTATGGGTACATGAAAAGAGCTACATCAAATTGGAACTACCAGAGAGTATTATGCTCTCTTTTTAAGAGATACTCCCATCAATTACATAAACCAGAAGATTACTTAGATTATTCTTAAAGGGCCTTAAAATTAGATTGTTAGTCAAATTATCGATTCCATATACTCTACACATGATTAAATATTGGTCGCAAAACAAAACAATAACAATCTCTATTTGCTAGACTTCAAACATAGTAGGACAACCAAGATCAAATCTACCATTAGTTCACTCAAATATACTGACTACATCACTAAGACTACTACATCCATCAAGAGAGAACGTTAAGAACTATTCACAAAGACTAACACAAAAATAATAAAAACATTTGAGTAGTAAGGAATTTAGAGAACAAAAGTCTAAGTTATTAGTAGTGATAAATACCATCATTTTATTCATAGATACAACGTTATTCTTCTTCTGATTGTAAGATAAAACATAAACAATAGTGATAAATGAGTCCATTGCATTCTCTAATTAGGGATCATTTATTCCTCTATTAGAAAATATTATGGTCTCTAATTCTTCTTAAAATATAGTCAAGTTATTTATTTAAAGTTAACTACAATGCTAATTTATATCTGTTGATCATTTTCATTTTAATCTATATTAATACCAAAGGTATAAATAAACTTATATCTTTCCATTTAATGAAAATGAGAGAGTTGAACTCTTTATGAAAGTATTTAATCTTCTAGTATGATGTAATATTTTCATCAAGATACAAATATAGAAAAAGATAATGAAACTTGTTTGTGGTAGAAGATAAGGAAAAGCAAAATGGAGAGGAAGAGGGGATAGGCTTGATTGAAATGAATCAAGGAGATTAAGGAAAGCAACCACTCATTTCCTTGTAAATAATGTTTAGAGTACAATTTAGGAATTACAAACAATTGAGAATTATGAGATTATAAGGACAAGCCTTTACACATTTTATGCACAGTAGGAGTACATATAGTTTGTGAATGTTACAAAGATGCAAAGAAGAATTTACGAGCATATGTAAATAAAAAACATCAAAATGAACATAGGTGGGGGGATCACATCTTCCTTATGATCAAGTTCTCAAGAATTTGTAATAAACCTTACAATAAATTAATGTCACCGTTAATGCCTTGATTCTACCTCTAGAAAGTTATAGTGTTGTGAGTTCAATGGCTATGCACTCTTGAAGAATTTTTATTTAACTTTGAAAAAGTAGATGATGATATTAAATTGGAAAAGCCAACAGGTGATCTTGAAGGAGGTATTATTATCCGTCACAGTAGTAGGCTTAAGAAAATTTTCAAAATTACTAGCAAAATCCAGTAACAATAGTTAGTTATGCCTGTGTCCCTCCCTATGTTTGTGTTAATCTTTTTCTATGTTTCCTTGGCACTCCTTTGCTCTTTGACTCCTGTTGTCCTTTATGTTTTTCACTATCCTTACTTTCTTTTTTATTCCTGCATTTCTTTAAAATGTAATGAACTTTGAATTGTGTTTGAACTCTGTTCTTGTTACCATTTCTAAATAGCTTACCCCTACTTTAAGGCTGGCTAGGAGATGGCATAGTATCTTAAGGAAGACTTCCCTCCCCCTTCTTACTCCTCCTTCTTGCTTTTAATCCTTCTCATCAAGTTTTCCCCCTGCCCCCTTTTAGGCTGACCTTCCTCAAGCTAAGGTTGCAACTTTAACTTAAAGGTCTAACAGATCATGGAAACAAGTTATTGGGGATAGCTCACTAGACACTTTTTTTTTAATATCTTTTTTCCCCTCAAAGAAGAAGAAGAATAGAGTTTTTATAGCGCCTCCTATAAAGGTGTTAGAAGAAGGAGTAGGTCAGTGGGAGAATACTCTTATAGGTTTCTTCTAACATAGGAGACCTTTATTCATAGTTATGAATGACTGGGCTAAAAAGAACTGGAATGTTTATGGACTACAAGAAGTAGAGATTTAAGAAGATAGTGTGTTCCTCTTTAGATTCAAAAGTAAATCCTAGGCATAAAAGGATGTAGAAAATGACCTTTAGCATATCCAAAACCAACATGTATTCATTCAAAGGTAGAGGTCAGATCTTGATACCCTAAAGCTCAAACAAGCTCACATACCATTTTGGATAAATATTCACAATGTGCTTTTGGAATTATGGACTACTAAAGGTTTGAACTATCTTGCAAGTTATGTTGTTCTACCTTTATATTTAGACGAGATCATTGCAAATATTAAAAGAGTAAGCTATACTCGTCTGTGTATAGTAGTTGACGAAAATTCAGATTTGACAGAGATCATTCCTATTATATGCCTTGGGAGAATGGCTTTTTAATGGAGGACCAAGTGTAATTCTACTATTATTGGAGACCCACAAAGAGGAAAAATAAAGTCTAGAGACCTATGATTCAGATCCTCAAACATGGGGATCGTGAAGAGTCCTCGTTAAATTTTTATGGAGAGCTAAAAGAACGACGTCATTTAGGTATTTTTCTAGTTTCATTTAAGTAGCTGTTGTAAATTTTTTCAATTGAATCTTCCCTCCAACTTGCTACAACTTGAACCAAATTGCATCCATTTGTAGGGGAGTTATATATTGATGTTTTGAAGCCATTTTCAGCAAGAAGAAAGAGAAAAACATACCCCTTAGACTAGATTTTCATATTCTCTCAAGTTTTAGGGCTCTTTTCTTATATTCTTCATCTTTTTAGTTCTGCTTTATCGATTTATGCTTTTTTTTAGAACTGTAATAGATTGAACACATGATTCAAATCTATAACATGTTTGTAGCACTATTTGTTGCTTTCTAAGCTTATTTATCATTTATAATCCACTCTTTGATTGACATATTCAAAGATATGATGTTTATGATGAATATGGTGTGTTCTTTGATTTAAATGAATGGTTGAGTTTATTTTTAGCTAAGTCATGGTTAGTAAATGATCTGAATAAACGTTTATGCATGTTTATGGGTTATCCTTTGCTTATTTTAAGTGATTAAAGCTTATCTTAACTTGAAAGATAAAGCTGAAAGATGGTTAAGGAATCGTAACTAACTACCTTAATCATTGAAAAAATCAATAAGCAACATGATTTTAATCTATACATGACCATTAGTTTATTAATCTTAATCGTTTTAATATGAAAATAAGGCATTTTTAGGTTAAGTTTCTTGAAATTTAAGCCTATTTCCTAAATCTATAGGTGAATCAAACCATCGAATAGGAAAGATAGAGAAAAGACATTGACTTAACCATAACTTTGTCTTGAATTAGTGAAGTTGCCCTACGCTAAGCCTTACAATCTTTATTTAACTCATTTAGATCATTGAAAACTAAAGCCTTAGCTAATTAATCCATATAAGTAGTCTTTAAACTCATATTTAGTCTTTTTGTATAACTTGAAGCTCTTTAAATTAATTTGGTAATTTTAGTTAGTTAAGTCATTTGATTTAGTCTCTCTAGATAATTGTGATTCAAGTGACTTAGTACTTGTAAATTTGCTTTCCCCTGAGACGATAATTCGGATCTAAAATACTCCCCTTTATTACTTATTGACTAATATACTTGTCGAATAGTTAGTTTTGAATTTACTTTAAGAAATTGTGCTTTGTTAGGGGTAAAATTCATAGTGTTTTTATAGGTTATTTGTTGCATATTTGCCCCCATTTTAGTTCTTAAATATTTAATTTATGTTTAGAAAAGTTTAATTTATAGATTGATGTGAATACTTGAAGACATGTGCAAAATGAAAGCAAAAACATTAAATTACAGGAGCAATACGTGAGTCTGCAGGAGTAATACATAGGTCTGGAAAGAACTCTATATTACTCTCTAGCACCCGTTATATATCGTCGGCAGATGCATTTTCTGACTTGATTTTCCATATTTACAACTACCATTTGCTCCAATCTTTAGCAATCCTTCTCCTATAAAGCATGGACATCCTCCAAGCACAAAAAACAAGTAGCTTAGAGCAGAAACACTTGTTTTTCTTTTTAGTTTTCAAATCAAAGTAGTTTAGGTTGTTTTTTTCTTTTTCATTTAAATCCATTTTAATATGAGTTTTTAGTTATTTGTAAATTCCAGAAGTTATATAAATGTGATCTAGAGCTAGATCATCATCTGGGGATGTGATTTGGTGACATCTAACTCTTAATTTCATTTTCTATTGTTATTATTATAAATTAATCAAAGTTATGTTTCTTATGGTATGTTTGCTTCACATGAATAGCTATTCTATTACCCATATATTCATAAGGAATAAGAATTATTTGTTTGGTAAAAAAAGTTTACGGAATAACTATCCCTAGGAATAGGTATTCCTTATTTTTTAGGAATAGGTATTCTTTATCCTCAATTGTCTTTAACTATTATAAAATACCTATGTCGCTGTTTACTTTTTTCTCCTTGACGTGTCTTCTTCACACCTCCCAATAAAAACTTTATTATTATTATTATTATTATTATTATTATTATTATTATTATTAT
>JAOXYD010196932.1:0-36160 GCA_028565735.1 Pinacopodium congolense | reverse complement strand
TCATACAAAATATCAATTATCAACATGATAATTAATGTAAATAATTTTCATCAATAAGCAAAAAAATTTTCCATCTCAAAGAGTTTCACATGTCTAATTTTACGACAGGTAAAAATTAAGCACACACTCTTATCAATAAATATGTTTATGTCACAAAAAATTTTAAAAACACTAAGTGGAATTAGCAAATAAAATAAAATAATTTTGTACATAAACATATAGAAAAAAATACAAAAGTGTCCAATTTAAAAAAATTGGAAAAAAAATCTGTCCAGAAAAAAAAATTAAATTTTTTTAGAAAAAATAATAAAATTAAAAAACATCAAAAAGAAAATAAAAAATTCGACGGGCCGACCCGACCCAGCGGAGGTCGTCCTTGACCTCCAGCCAGTCATCGAGTCGACCCGTTGGGCGTGCAAGTCGGCCGGACGACAGATCCTCCATCCGGCCAACCTATTCGATGTTTTTTATGTCTATTTTTTTGTTATCTCAGGATCTATGGATTGCTCATGTCATTTCGTCCAAATGAGGCTTCAAAACACTCCAAAAAATTGAAAGAAGAACCGGCCATAGGATTGGAGAAAAAAAATCTGAAAACACCCAAAAAATCCGTCGATTCTCAATCCAAAAAAAGGGAAAATGCATCAACTCAACCATATAATGCATTCTGAGTTTCAACACAGTCATTCAAATCCTTGTTTGACAAAAATCGATTTTTTCATAACAAAAAATAACGACAAATACCTGAAAAAAGTCCTAAAATTGAATGAACTTGCTTTGATACTATTTGTTAAAATAATACAAGCAATCAATGCTTCAACAATCAAAATCTATTTTATTTAGAACATTAAAAACATACTTTTAAGACTACCTTCATCTTAATGTCTGTCCATATTTACCTGTAAAAATAAACAGAAAAAGACCAAAAATAAGGCAGCCACCAAAACACTACACACACACTCTTTGTGCACAAGAGCTAATGATAGAAGAGCCTCTTTAGTTTTCGAAACCCTTCTCTTACCAAACATACTTTACACTTTATCCTTTTATATGAATGAGTATGTAACTATAGTTTAATAGGTCAATTATAATAATTTGAGTATTACTATATACCTTAATACAAGTAACAAAAATTAATCATTTTATTATAATTATTAAACAAATATTAAATAATTAATTAATAGTAATGTATATAGAATTAATGTTGTGATTATATTAAATTAACAAATGTTTCTAACAATGACTACTATCAAGCTTCTTCCTTCCACTAGCTATGTCCTTTGACATGGTCCCAAGCATCATGAAGATGATCATTAACGTTACCAAATATCCCTTTGTGGGTTTGCTCGCCATATGTATCTGATGCTATCCCAGGTTTCAGGTCTGGACAAATCGATCACCACCAAGTCCATCTCTTGCTAATGGGAAATTTGTATGTTCTGAAAAGTAGGCAGATATAAATGGTTAAGGACGTAGAAGAAGAAATTATCGTGGCAGCTTGCAAAAGTAAACAACTGAAATTTGAGCTTGCATGCACATATTGTCTCCTAACACTAGTTCGAGTTTTGTTTACGAAGAGATGTATGAGATTCAACATGTGTGCTTTCATGGGATCGATTAAAAGAATGTGAAAGAAAGCATCGAAGCCTTGACTTTCAAACCTGTAAGTGCTTCTGGGATTAATTTGAAGGCCCGGTAGTACGTGCTCCGAAGTTTCAGCTTGAGTCTATATTTATAATTTGTGAAGGATCTAATCAAGTGGCGGCTAGTGCTCCGTTACGAGTCAGCTAAAATTACAAAAATATTTTGATATATATTATATATCATTTATTTAATATAGGAACATTTTTATAATTTTGTAAGTTTTTTTTAATTAAAATTTTTAATTCTATCAAAATTTAAACTCTAGTAGAGGAGGTGGTCTTAAACACCCTCTCCCAATGAACTATAAAACTATTAATTTTATAATTTTGTAGGATGGTGGTTCCTGAAGGTCACCAAAAACCATTCAAAAAGTTTTTTCTTTTGTAAAATGTATAGAACAAATATAATTAGTAATCAAATAAAAATTTTCCAATTAATTCAAATCTTCAGGATGTAGCTTTTTCTTCATCTAATATTTAACGACCTTTCTATTTATTTGGTCAAGGGATCCAAGACCTAAGATAAACTTTTGTTAAGTTGACGTTTTTATCACGTGAACCCAACTACATAGTCCTCTTGTTGAGGTTATTAATGATTATTACAGAGAAAAATATCCAAAGTACTCCTTGTGCATCATCCAATAATTTAAGATGTGTAAGGGTATTTTGTTATTTTCCTATATGATGAAAAACTAATAATCGTGAAAAAAGAGTCTTCAAGCATTTCTCTTGTCACATTCATATTGTTTCTTTTGTTAATGTGCGCTATTGCTCTAAATCGGTTAAAGGTGAAATATTTATACTAAAACTACAGTAGTGGTAAACAACTAAGATCATACATTTCAAGAATTTTATAGAAGTACATGGTTTAGTATGGATAGTTTGAAGAAAAAGGGACGATAATATTTAAAAATTTTCAATTTCGCATTTTTATGAGATAAAATCTCATGAAAAAGAAAATTTTCTAACAAATAAATAGAGGCTTCTAAATAATAGTACCTATCTTAATATACTTAATAAGATAAAATTATTGTTATTGTACTATAAATTTTTAAAAGTTTATATATCTTTGGTTTTCATCTAAATGTAATCAAAATAAAATAGAGTACAATTTAAAATTTATACCAAAAATAAATTTGTTAAGATCATATAATTTGAAATTAAGAAATGTTAAAATATAGGTTTGGACACTTTCTTGGATTATAATATCCTTGTAGCAAATAACTGTCATAAATGATCTTTTCTTTTTTTGATAATTTAATTTATCAAATTAATTTTGTGAGAAAAACTATCATCCGATCGTTAGAATAGATTCCTTGAAATTTTAAAACTATAAAATAAATTTATATTACATAATTTTTTATTGTAATTTTATATTTTTAATTAGTAATCCCTTTAATGAATATTATATTAAACAGTTACAATAACTATCATCACTAATTTTATAATATTTTAAATCCTATGAATTAGTAAACGCTATAAATTTTTAAAAATTAGGTTTTTTTTATGAAGTCAATTATTTTATTTTAATCCATATTGATGTGATAATTATCCTAGGTCACGCACTAGTTACAATTTTTTTTCTTTCCTCCATCAAAATTGACTAAAACCATTACGAGTTTTCCAATTAAAAAAAGTTCAATAAAAATTTTAAATTAATAAATTTTGTATGTCAAATTAAAAAGATGTTCATAAAGTTACTTTTTGACAGGAAAAATAGAAAGTTACCCTAAAGATAAAATTTTTTAAACATTAAGTGGGCAATCATCCAGCTCACAAAGCTTTTCGCCTATTTGATTGTCATAAAGACTAACTTACATCTTATTTAAATGCGTGAATTATTGTTAGAAGATAAGAATTAGTAATTAAATATCCTACACCTACCCTCTAAACTTAAAGAGAAAAGCACTACAACGAAGTCTTACATATACTTATGATATAAGTACGTAAACGACACTTCCTGTTTCCTTCGAGGCCAGCTTACGTTGTATAACTTTAGAACATACGAAAGCGTGAATACATACAATTTCATATGCATAATAGACATTAAAAAATGGTACTGATTTTATCGTTGAAAAGGGATCAATACATCATGAATACTCATTATGCGTTCGAAGATATAAGTGGTGCAACCTTACGCATTATTAGAATTTTACTTGCAGTTCTTGAAGATGATTTCATGCTTACTTCATCTCTTATCCAATATAAGATGTTATCTAAGTCTTGAAAAAGTCATCTTGCATTTTACAAATGTACAAAGATATTGGAACCAAAATTTTGTAATTAAACTATTCAATTTGTAACTTTCTAAAAATTATACTTTTGCTTATATAACTTTGAAAAATTTATAATTGCTTCAAATATAGTTGGTTAATTAACTCTGAAAACTTAACAAAACATCTTTGTTTATTAGGCATAAAATTGTTAATTGTTTTTATTTGTGATTTTTTTAAATCTTACCTTCAATACTTATATGCATTTCTAGTCCATGGAACCCTTGAACACAAGGAAGACCTTTTTTAGTTCTGGCATGATATCTACCCTAGAGACACTCCATTATGTAGCTAGAGTAAGTAATTGCTAATTAAGCATGTTTCTTTAGTTTCTTAAATAATTGTGACTACTTCATTTTATTGTGGAGTATGAATATAAGATCTATGATGTATAATATCTACATCTCCAAACAACCGTTGACACTCTCTACTCAAAAGTTCTGCCTCATTATCAAATCTAATTGTTTAGACAATGCTGTTAAAATGAGTAGACCCCATTATTAGAAATCTATTAAGAAGCGCTATGTGACTTTTATTACTTATGAGATAAGTCCATGTAGTCTTGCTTAAATCATTCTCTATTGTAAGAAAATAGTGGTCACACATCAAAGATGATTGCCTATAAAAACCCTAAATGTCTACATATATAAGTTGAAAAAATCAATGTGATCTGAATTGTACTATATGAAAAAGGTAACCCATATTATTTAGTAAGGAGATAAATATCACATATATCTTCCAAATCATCATCTTCATGATATATACAATTAATATGTCTAAGTACATAAGCAGAAGAATGACTTAATCTTTGGTGCCAAAGTTTGGATAAAAAAATTGAATGAACATGATCAATATCATCACTAATAGTACACAATGAGTATTGATTTATTACTTTGTCAATAAATGAGTCAGCATCAAGAATATAAAACCTTCCTATCATTTTACCTATTGCCACAATTTTTTTATTTTTCAAGTTCTGCAAAATGCAGCGTGTAGCAAAAAATTTGAAGGTTACAAAAGCTGACTTGGTTAGTTTATTAACAGATAACAAGTTATATTTGAAAGTAAGAACATGTAAGGCTTCAGTCAAGACAAAATTATTAGGAAGTAAAACATCACTTATATTATGAACAACATTCAAGGTATCGTCAAGTAAGTAAATAGGTGTGAAAATATCAATGACAGTAGAGTTATGCAAAATTTTAATATCTATACACATATAATTTGAAGTACCATTATCCAATATTCAAGAACCTTGATCTATTGATTCAATGCAAGACATAGCTTATAAAAAATTGGTACCTACAAAATCGTTGAGATCGGAAAAATTCACCATGCTATGGTTAGATACAGCCTCAGTCTTCATCAACTTCAACTACTCTTATTTAATCAAGTCTGATAAAATAGGATGAGGAACACCTCCTTCTGCCTCTGTCCGAACGTCTTCATCATGAATAGGATTGGCTGCAACATCGACATTAGTTACAAAGGATTTAACACTCTCTTTTCCTCTTTTGTTATATAACGTGCTCTATTGATCTGGTATCCCATGCAACTTAAAACAAAATTCCTTTTAATGCATATTCTTCTTACAACAGGAAAAATAAAGTTCACTCTTATCTAGAACTCTTCTCTTATGCTTCATATTTGATTTACCACCATTTTCCACGTTGCACTCTCTACTCCCTCAATAAATCACGTATGTATCTCCCTATATTTCTCAACTCATAACACCAGAGAAATACACCTTATTCACAATAGACAATGGATCCAGTACCAAAATTTGGTTCCTTACATTATCATAACTCTTATTCAGACCCATCGAAAATTGCATCATTTAATTAAGAGTATTAATACCTACTAATGCCTTAGCTTCTTCACATGTACATTATCGAACAGGCATGAGGCAATCAACTCATCTCATAGTTTCTGAAGAATAGTAAAAAATTTAGTTACTATCATATTTCCTTGGGAAATAGAGCTAAGCTACCTCTATAACTAGTAAACTAATGGGCCATTACTCTATCCAAAATGTTCCTCTTTTTCCAACCTGAGTTCTCTAGCTAAGTTAGTATATATGAAAGCTTCTACAAGCTCCTTTTAAATTGAGTTAAGAATCCATGACCTAACCATGTAGTTTGTATGAATCCACCTATCATAGTCACTCAAGCCTATATTCGGTTTCTGACATTTCTCGTTAATAAACATTTGTTTTATGTTTTTTCTCTAAGAGCAATTTTAATCAACCTACTCCAACCCAAAAAATTGCTTCCAGTTAAAGAGGATGTCACCAAGGCCATACCTGGATGATCGGATCCTTGTTAGTAAAAAAATTACTTGTCAATGGGAACCTTTGCATCGATTCAAATAATGACTGAGTGGGTGATCCATTTGAAATATCCTCCATTCTTGTAAGGAAATATGTGATACCGAGAGTAGAAATAACCACCAGCAACAAATACCACAAACCCTAATCTCGACCATTCAAATGAAATCCATACCTCATAGTCAAAAAACGTAGATGGAGACTCTCAGTCACCTTTAATTGATGTTCTTGAAGATAGCCCCATCATTATTACCGTGAAAGATGAAGATTCTTGGCTAGATCGATGTGCGAAGCTCTGATACCATGAATGAAAATGTCTGTACGGTGAATAGATAACAAAGATATCGATGTAATCTCATTCAAAGAATAAAATGTCTGTACGGTGAATAGATAACAAAGCATCAAATATAGATGTAATATGATGCTAAAAAGTTTGTTTATAGAGAAAGGTACGTAAAATCTAAATTTTTATTAATGTACAAGAAGAAATTATGATCATAACTTCTATAATAATAAGCAATTAAATAGCATATGCATGCATAAAACTATCTCTTAACACTTTTTCAAGACATGTTTATGAAAAAATCTAGATGGAAGATTTAATTAACGTCCTCTTGGGATCCACAAAAGAAATGTGGTGGACAATTAGGAGACTTTAACTTCAAACCTGAAATTATTATAGGATAATTCAAAGGTCTTGTATTAGGTGAGCCTCTATTTATAGTTTCTGAAGAGTAGAGAAAACATGAAAAGCACTTAAATAAAATTATGTCAACTTTCACACAATTTAAATGCTTAGAATAACTTTTTCTAACTTGGATTTTAACTACCGCTTATGGATTTAATTAATGCTCTGATTCAATACCAAGTTTTTCTAAGATGAAAAGTTGTAATTGATCAAAAACATCAAAAGATTAGGTATTTTGTCTTTTGAATTTAAATGTTATCTACAATAAATTTATGATTTGTTAATAATTATTATTTATTTTATAAGATTATTTGAGACTTTATATTCCTATTTCTAAACCATAATCATCAATTGAATATGTTTGAATTTTGAGTTTGAAGGATGTATAATCAAGAAATTGATGTAAAAAAAGATAAATGTACGTAATTTAATGAAAATTTTAAGTGTATTTTCCTTATTGTGATTTATATTGCTTCTCTTCTAAATTTTCATTATTTTATATTAATTAGTTATGACTACCTTTCATTGGATACTGTTTGTAAGAAGTATAACCTCAATTACCAAAATTTTTTATCATTGATTAATATCTTAAACAAATACAAATTTTAAACAGATAATGGTAAGTCCTATTAATGCAAAAGAGTTTAAAGTTTATAAAATAAATAAAAGAGAACGAGTTAATCAACTACAAATTTTAATTTGGTGGGATAACAATTAGGAGTTGAATTGATAACAAATATAATGATTGAAGTTTTGTTTATGTTAAGATTCTTAAGTTTTGTTTGTGTTAGAATTTCTTATTAGAAAGGGAATTAGATATCCTTATTAGATAAGGACTTTATTACTCATTTAAGAATAAGGAAATCCTACTAGAATAGGATTCAAGTTTGGAATTTAGTTAGGAAAATTTTACTATTAGAATAAGGATTCTATGGATTTTTCTCCTATAAATATGCATGTAATCAGCCCTTCATTAATAAGATGCAAATTTTATTTTCTCTAAACTTGAGTTTCTATAGAAAGTGTGATGCTTTCTCCTAAAAGTGATTCTTAGCCATAGGAGTGATTCCTAGTTTCCTACTCCTTTGTTTATTTACTCAATCTAAAATTCCAGCAACCCTAAAACCTATTTTCTTTCCTAAAACTTCATCACTTAAACCCTAAGTTTTTAGTTATCATAAATCTGGAATTTTGTCAACCTACCTTAAAATTCAAACCTCAAACTGATTTTCCAGTAGCCTACTTATACCATACAATCCTATTTTCTTAAATTTTAAAAGTTTAACCCTATTTTATTATTTCTTCTACTCGTCGTACATCAATTTGGTATCAGAGCCAGGTTCACAATGGCAACACTTAGTGGAAAGGTGTATAGAAGAATATTCAATGATCAAGAGTGAGATGAAATACTTTTGAGAATCATGGAAAAATTGGAGATTGAGGACATTTGAACACAAAGAGCTCTAAGAACTAATCTAGAAACCAATATTGGATAGCAAACTACACTTAATATGGAAGGAAGAGAAAGTGAGATATAAGATGAAGTGGTTGAAACAAATCAACAACCAATGAGGTTGAGAAATCAAAGCTTACAGAGAGACCCATGCTAAAGAAACCCATTAGTAGAATTTGGAGATGATATAAGGGACTTTAGAGGCCATGTTAGAGCTTAAACGCATAATATACTTGATGATATTTCTAAGAAGGTTCGAGTTGAAGCACTAAATTTATTGGAAAGATGGGTCCTCACCTATTTTTTGACTGGACAATAGCCATAGAGGATTTTTTTTACTGGTATAACATGTCATAAGACCAAAAATTTTGATTTGCAAAGATGAAGTTAGTTGGACATACAAAAATTTAGTAGAGATCGATAGAAGATAGACTTCAAAAAACAAGTTAACCACCTATTATTGATTAGGAAGAGATGAAATTAGAGTTAACGGAGAAATATTTACCATTCCATTATCAAGAAGACCTCCAAGATCAACTCACAACACTTAGACAAGGAACTATGTCTGTAGCAGAATACACACAACTTTTTTATGAGCTTTCTATCCAATGTAAAGGGATGAAATTTGAACGAAAACTCATATCTCACCAAAAAAATGGCTTCAAAGAATAAATTTGCAAGGCACTAGTTATGCAAGGGGTTTAAAGCCTTGAAGATATATATCACTTGGATTTGAGAGCAAAATAATACATAGATCAGCAAATAAGTAAGAATTTTAGAAGTTAAGTTGAGGAGTTTCGCATGAAGAGAACTATAACTGTGCAGAATTTCCACAACCCTTAATTGATCAAAACTTTCACTTCTAAACAACTATTAAACAATACAAGGAACTGAATTTAAAGGCAAAGCTATAGCAAAAACTGGGATAAAAGGAGACAACAATGAAAAAAAGTGTTTGCAATGTAATGGGAGGGGCCACTAAGCCTACAAATGCCCTAATAAAGGTTTACACACGATGGCAGAAGAAGATGAAGAAGAATCTGAAGAATATATGTGTGAACATGAGATGAAGAGGAGCTAGAAGGAAGCTCTAGTGATGAACAAGTTGGTCCATAAAATCTTAACGTAGTGAGGTGCATACTTATGACCCCTAAGGCAGAAGAACAAGAAAAATGGTTTCGTACTACTATTTTCTTTACTCAAGTTAAATGTGAAGATAAAGTATGTAAGCTTATCATTGATGGAGGAAGTAGTATGAATGTAGTTTAAGAGAGTATGGTGAAACAATTCAATTTACTTTTAGAGAAGCATTCATAACCTTACAAAGTTGCTTGGGTGAATGATAGCACTATACCCGTCGATCGAAAATGCTTGGTGTCTTTCAAATTAGGAGTTTATAAAGATTCTATTTGGTGTGCTATCATTCCTATAAAGTATCCTACATGTTACTTGGTCGACTGTGGCTTTATGATCGTGATGTGCAGCATTTTGGAAAAGTTAACATATATCAGTTTATGTTTCATGGAAAAAAGATAATTATGAAGTCTATAAAGGTGGACATGATAGCAAAGAAAAAAGGAATTAACAAGACAAGCAAAAGTACTTAGAAAAAGCCTTTTAATATCTTTAAAGAGAAGGAATTTGAAGTTGTCAGTGGGGAAAAAGGCATTTTAATTGCACTAGTAGTGAGAGAGGTAGCAGAAATAGCCCCTGAAACACCCCTAGCATTACCAAAAGAAGTAGAAGAACTGGTAGCTAATTTTTCAGACCTTACACCAGATGATTTACCAGGTGAATTATCCCCTTTAAGGGACATTCAGAATGCTATAGACTTAGTGTCTAGATCTACTTTACCGAATCTCCTAACTTATCTCTTAAATCTTATGGAGAATGAAGAGTTGAAGAGACAAGTAGAAGAGTTGCTCAAAAATGGATTCATTCAAGAACGACTTAGTCCATGTGCAATTCTAGCTTTACTAACTCCTAACAGAGATGGAAGTTGGCAAATTTGCATCGATTTTTGGGTGATAAACAAGATTACTATAAGACATAAGTTTCTAATCCCACACCTTGATGACATGTTAGACATGTTGAATAGAGCCACAATCTTTACCAAGATAGATTTGTGAAGTGGATACCATCAAATCAGAATTAGATTAGGGGACGAATGGAAAACAAATTTTAAGACTACAGAAGGGGTTTAAAAATGGTACATGATGCCTTCTGGACTCATAAATGTACTTAGTACTTTCATGAGAATGATGACTCAAGTGTTTAGACCATTTTTGGACAGATTCTTAGTGGTCTATTTTAACGACATATTAATATATAACAGGACTTAAGAAGATCACTTATTACATCTTCAACAAGTCTTAAGAGTTTTAAGGCAAGAGAAACTTTATGTCAACCTAAAAAATTTCTCTTTCGAGCAATCAAGAGTTGTATTTTTTGGGTTTATTGTATCTTACCAAGGAGTAGAGATGGATCCCAAAAAGATTAAAGCTATACTTCATTGGCCCATTCCAAAGGATGTGCATGAGAAACATAATTTTCATAACCTAGTAACATTCTATAGCCAGTTTGTCTATAATTTCAACACTATAATGACACCTCTAATTGATTATATAAAGAAAGGACAATTTACTTGGCCAAAGGTATCAACTAAAGCCTTTAAAAAAATCAAGAAAAAGATGACTAAATCACCTGTTTTGTAGTTGCCAGACTTTTCTAAAGTATTCGAAGTTGCTTGTGATGCATCTCATATGGGAATTGAAGGCGTACTCAGCTAAGAAGGACATCTAATTACTTACTTTAGTGAGAAGTTAAGTGAAGAGAAGCAATGGTATTTTACCTATGACAAATAGTTCTATGCAATGATGTGATCTCTTTATAATTGGCGACACTATCTCTGGTACAAAGAATTTATTCTATATTTAGATCACGAATCTCTCAAACATTTTAAGTCTCAGAAAAACTTGAACAGAAGGTACGCTATATGGAGTAAGTTTTTGGAACAATATAACTTTGTCATTAAACATCAAACAGAAGTAAAAAATAATGTTATAGATGCATTTAGTAGAAAGAGTCATGTACTTGACACTTTAGCTGTCAAAGTTGTGGGGGTTTAAAGAAATAAGAAGAGAATACGCTTCAGATCGAGATTTTGGGATAATTTATTTAGAAATTGTAGCTGGACAAAAGGACAACCACTTTTCTTTTGTAATTCATGATAGCTATCTTTTCAAGGGAAATCAACTTTGCCTACCTAATACTTCTATAAGGGAATAAGTGATTTGGAAATTATATGGAGGAGGGGCAGCAGGTCATTTTAGAAGAGATAAAACCATATCAATGGTTGAAGATCACTTTTATTGGCCCTCTTTAAAGAGAGATGTATTTAAGGGGATACAACAGTGTCAAATATGTCAACTACTTAAAGGAAAGAAGCAAAATTTTAGACTATACACACCATTGCCTAACAGAAACCATGGCCAGACATAAGTATGAATTTTGTCTTAGGAATCCCCAAGTCTCTAAGAGCATATTATTATATTTTTGTGGTAGTAGATAGATTTTCAAAGATGAGTCATGTTATTCCTTATGAAAAAACCTATGATGTTGTCTGCATTGTTAGACTCTTCTTCAAAGAATTTGTACATTTTCATAGTTTACTTTTAACCATACTTTCTGATTGTGATGTGAAATTTATGAGTAACTTTTGGAGAACTCTATGGAAAATTTTGAATATTAAACTTTAGTTTTCAAGCTCTTTTCATCTTCAAACCGATGGACAAACAGAAGTGGTGAATAAACACTTGGGAGACTTATTAAGATGTCTAGTTGGAGATAATGTGAATAATTGGGATCTAATTCTTCCTATAGCGGAATTTACATACAACAGTTCTATAAATAGGTCAACTAGGAGGAGTCCTTTCAAGATAGTTTTGGGAATTCAGCAAAAGAAGCCTATAGAATTAGTGCCTTTACCACTAATTACACAAGTTAGTGTTGAAACTGAAGGTTTTACACAACACTTGAGAGACATCTTTGATGAAGTACATTAAAAGATAACAACCAGTAACTTGACTTATAAAAAACATGCTGATCACCATTGTCAATTGGTGGAATTCAATGAAAGAGATATGGTGATGATAAGGATTCGTCCGGAGTGACTTCCAAAGGAAAAATATAAGAAACTTCATTCAAAGAGTGTTGACCCTTATAAGATCCTCAAGAAGATAAATGCTAATGCTTATATTTTGGAGTTATCAAGTGATATGGGAATTAGTCATATCTTTAATATGTCGAACTTAACTATTTATTATGGACATGAAGTGATACAATCTCCTACTATAACAGTGAAAGTTTCAACCATTTCTCATCTTAAAAAGGAGATTGAAGATGTTATTGATAAACAAATTGTAGCCACAAGATTTGATAGATATCAACAATTTCTTATCAAAGAGAAAGGAAGACCAATTTATGATAATACTTGAATTTTAGACACTAAATTTCAAAACTTGAATCTAGACTTATATGAACAATATTTATCACATTCAACGTCGAGAACGCCTTCAGACAAGTTAGGGAGAAATAAAGAAAAAAGTTTAAAATTTACAAAATAAAAAATAAAAGAGGTTAGTCAACAATAAACTTTAATTTGGTGGGATAATAATTATGAATTGAATTGATAATAATTACAATGACTGATTGTGTTAAGATTTCTAAATTTTATTTGTATTAGGATTTCTTATTTTTTAACATATAGTCATGAAACTGCGGTGAAGTTTCTAAATAGAAAGCAGAACGAACGCTATAAGTTACTAAATTATATGTGGAAACTGTAAAGTCACTTTTGACTAAATAAATAGAAAGTTACCCCAAAGCATTAAACATTTAGTGGGAAGTATCCAATTCACATGGCCTTTCGTCAATTGGTCAATCTAGCTGGACAAAGTAGGTTTTTATGCTAGTGGATAAGAAATTATCCTCCTAAAGTTAAAGTGAAAAGCAGGAAAAGACGTCAACCCATCAGTCATAACCTGTTTCCTAGAATTCCTTCCAGGATAGCTTTTACCGTGCGTTATTTTAGGCTAAACATTTCGAATAACACTGTTATAGTCCGGGGTGATAGAATATATTTTTAAAAAGACTTCTATTAAAATTTTTTTGAATTAGTTACAATATTGTTACAAACTTAAGAATTAATCACAAAATAATTTATTTCAAAATAAATTAATAGAAAGTTAAAATAATTTTTTTAATATATCATCAATTTTATTAAAAAAGTCAAACTATCAAAATAGTAATTTAAGATCAAGAAAAAAATTCTTATGTTCAAAGTATTTTTGTCACAAATTAAGATTATG
The DNA here is from genome assembly GCA_028565735.1 of Pinacopodium congolense. NCBI lineage: Eukaryota > Viridiplantae > Streptophyta > Magnoliopsida > Malpighiales > Erythroxylaceae > Pinacopodium > Pinacopodium congolense. The sequence continues at coordinate 22,408 of JAOXYD010196932.1, read as the reverse complement.
ATTCTGAATATCCAGAAAATTCTATAAATTATAATTTAAAGGTTGTACAATTTATATCAATAACTTAACAAAATTTATATCTATAAATCTTATTGTTATCAAAATAAATCTTTTTATTTTGATATTTTAACAAAAATATAACTTAAATAAAATATTTATATATAATATTATCTACGTAAAATTGTTCTATTGCAAAATGCCGTCTATTATTTACTTTTACTTTTCCTAACTTTCAGACAATGACTTATTAAAATGCTTTCCAAAAATTTTCTTTACACATCCTTCGAAAACATATTATATGAGACCTTCCTTTTTATTGATAGAACTGAAAAGCAAATTATAATAACACATTATTAATCCGCTTTTCTTTTGGTTTTGTATCTTTCAAATGCATTTAAAAGAAAAAAACTCGGTGGCAGAAGTACAGATTTTTTTATCTTAAAACTTCTAGTTTGGGAGGATGCATAGGTAACAGTAAGTTTAGTACGAAACTTCAACGTCCATGCAAATGTACTCTACCACCAAAAACCATCGAATTAATTCTTTAAATTTGATGCTGAAAATGGTCTCTGCGAGACCTGGTAAGTGCCTTGACGACACCGAAAATATGCCAATTTGGACTTATTGTAGCCTAGTTTCAGCGAGATCCTCTATTTATAATTTTGTATATGTATAGTAATAGAATAAATTTATCCCAACTTCTACTATATGAACACTAAATGAATGACATAGCTTTTTTTCCATCTAAATTTTAATCACCTAACTATTTATTTGGTCAACGCCTTGATCCATTACCTAAGATAAACTTCTATTAGGTTAGTGACTTTATGGTGTGAACCCAATTACACAATCCTCCCGGGAAGATAATTAGTAGCCATTATAGAAGAAAATATCTAAAATACCTGTCATACATCATAAGTTAATTTAAGCTATTTGAGGGTATTTTATATATTTTTCTTTATCATAATTGTTAATTCCACCATAAGAAGTTCATCAATCATTTCTCTTATCACATTGGTATCGTTTTTTATGGACAATGTGGTATTTTAATCTCCCTATATCAGTTATTCTATTCCTCTAAATTGGTTAAATGTAAAAGTTTTATACTAAACTACAATAGTGATAAACAAGTAAGATCATACATTTCAAAAATTTTATACAAGTACTTGGTTTAGCATGGATGGTTTGAAGAAAAAGGGACATATGACAATATTTAAGAAATATAATTCCTCATTTTTAAAAGATGAAATCTCATGTAAGAGAGAAATTTCTAACAAATAAATAGTGAGTTTTAGATAATAGCATTTATCTTAATACCTTTAATAAGATAAAATTAGAAATCATTATTCTAATTTTACTTTAACAAGAGGATTGAGGAAACCCATCTATTTAGGGTTTGTCCGAAAGTTGTCTGAGAAAACTCTCTAGATTCTTCCTTATTTTGTTGGGTTTGTTTTGTGTACCTGATGCTAAACGAGTAGTTCTTTTGCGTTTCGTGTAATCTTTCTTTCTCTTTTGTTAAGAATTTATTTAACTTTCAAAAAATTAAATATAACCAAAATAAAATAAAATTAATTTCAAATAAAAATAAAAATAATGTTCTTAAAATCATTTAATTCCAATTTAAGAGATGTCAAAATATGAGTTTGGACAATTTCTTGGATTATAATATCCTTGTACCAAACGATTCTAAGAATTGATTTTTCTTTTCTTTTTTTTGATAATATTTAATTTATCAAATTATTTTCATAAGAAAATTCAACACTCAATATTCCAATACCTTGAAATTTTAAAACTTTATAATAAATTTATGTTACATCACTCTTGATATGAAAATTCTGATAATTTTATATTTTTTATTATTATTTCTTTTTGTGAATGTTAATTCACGCAATAAATATATGTTACATGATGTAATATAATTATTTTTAAAATGTAGAATGCAATTACAATAAAATATCACGAGTAATTTTATAACATTTTGAACTCTATAAATTATTAAAAACATAGATTCGAAAAATTATGATTTTGTTAAAGTTCTTACTTTAAACTTTAATCCATATAAATGTGATCATGGATATTAGATCATGTATTGCTTACAATTTTCCTGACTCAAATTTGACTAAAATCATAACAATAAATATATATTACAAGATGTAATTGAATTATTTTTAAAATGTAGGACACGATTACAATAATTATCATCACTAATCATATAATATTTTAAATTGTATAGATAATCAAACACATAAATTCGTAAAAATTAGGATTTTGTTGAAAATTTTATCGTAATTTTAATCCATATAGTTGTGATGATTGGTATTATATCATGTACTCATCACATTTTTTCCCCTCCGACAAATTGGGCTAAAATCATGAAGAATTTTTCAATTGAAAAAAATACAATGATCATTTTAAATTTAATAAATTATGTACCCAAATTGGAAAGATATTATTAAAGTTACTTTTGACAGGAGATATAGAAAGTTACTATAATGCTGAACGTTTTTAATATTAAGTGGGTGATTATCTGCCTCTCTAAGCCTTTCCCTATTGGACAATGTCATAAGACTAAGTTGCCTATTATTTAAATGCGTAACTAAATAATATAAATGTGCTAACAACAATAGTGTGATACTGATCGACTAAAACATGATAGGATTACACTCAGTTTCCTGGTTCATTCAAAAGTAGCTTACGTTGTATTACTTTAGTACATAACAAAGGTCTTTACATGATGTCAATTCATGGTATGTTCAACAATGCTGATAAGTGGTGTAACATTACGCATTCTCATAACTTTATATGTGTATTACAGTATTTCATAATGCTGACAAGTGGTGTATCTCATAACCTTAGGCATTCTCATAATTTTATTTAAGTACTTGCAGTGTTTCATCCTTACTTCCTCTCTTATTTAATATAAAATTTTTCTTTTTATCTTAATTTTATTGACTTAGGTTAGGTATCTAGAGATCAAATATGGGATCATCCCTTCATTCTTGCAAACCTGTAGAGGATCATTGGAGGGTCATCTAACTTTACATATCATGTCACATGTTATTGATGAAAAGATTTCTTCCTTTTTACAATTGACTAAAAGAACGTGATTTGATAAAAGAAAAAGAAAATTGTTTCACTAAATTGAGCGATAATAAAAAATTTTATTAACCAGTGAGAACTTCATTTCACTATAATAAAAGAATTATATTAATCACTTCATTTCAATCTAAAATTTAAAATTGCTACGTTATAATTTCACTTTTATGTATAAATTCATGGAATTTCTTTTGCTTTTTAACTAAATTACAAACGATACATTAATCAGTTCTCCCAGGTGTTTTCAATTTTTGAGTTAATTTGATTTCAGTTTAAATATCTTAGAAATGGAACGTCTTTTGAAGGTAAAATTTTTAAATATTTTTTAATATTCATCTCCTTTATCAAAATAAGCATATATAAGTAACTTTAAACCGCAGAGAGCGAATGTAAAGTACTCGAACTGCTAAGATGGAATACATTGCAGCTACATCAGATGATAAATACTCTATTTTGGCAATTGCTTACTAGGTTTATTGTATAAGACTACAGGTTAAGTAAGTCTTCAAAATATTGGCTTGTAAAGACAATCAAGTAGTCTAGAGTGGGATCCAAGGTGGAATCTGCCTTGACAGCTCGAGAGAAACATGTTGCCTGATTTGAATATTATCATTATCTGGAGCCGCGTAGTCAAATTTGCCTGCCAATGAAGTCCAATTTGCAAATTAGTTTGTAAATAGTGTTTCAACACTTCAAGTAATACACCAACTAAAGAAACTTCCCATCGTCTTCCAAGTAGCTAACAGGAAGAACTTTGGAGGAATCAATGAGACTAAATGCATTTGTTAGGATTAAACTAGTGAATGAATCAAAACGAGTATGATCAATAGTCATTGTTCAGAATTATTGCTAGCTCCCCCTAGGCAGTTTTGCTAAAGAATCATTCCTTGGCTAGTTCTTTTTACTTGAATTTGACCGGGGATTGAATCAATTAATCAATGTAAGAAATAGAAGTTTAGCAAGACTGATGGCGATTATGTAGGTGATGGAAATATATGTCTACTTCCATATTGTCATAGAACCAAATTTACTAACTTTACTAACATGCTTTCTACTGATTGAGTTAAAAATGTAAGAATTACTTAAAAGATAAATGGGCTTAAGATGAAATAAAACTTCCATACTAAAAATTAAAATTTTCAATACATTCCTAATTTTAATAAAATTTTGTTATATTTTTTTAATCTTTTATGATGAGTATATAAATGAACTTGCTTAGTTTTAATAAATCTAATTCAATAATGAATATCTCACAATTTTGTTCAAAGGCTAACAAAATGCTATGTGTTATATATGACTCATATATACTAGTGAGTTGGGCATATACTAGAGTTGAGCAAAGCAGAATGCCCTTTACAATGCATAAATCATCACATAGAATGATATTTTAGAGAGAATTAATAGATCAATCACTAAAAGGATTAGGTGTTTAAGGTTGAGTGCAGAATTTCTAAATGTTTTTGGTTAGAAGCTTCAAATATGACATGTTACTTTATTAATATATCATCATAGATTTCATTGGATGAAAAAAACTAAATAGAAGTTATAGATAGGTAATGAGATTGATTATCCTGTTTTCAGAATTTTTTGTTGTCCTACTTATGTACATGTTCCCACTGATGAGAGGTTTAAACTTGACCTAAAGTTAAGGAAATTTATTTTCTTGATTTTATGTTAAATTAGTTAAGGGATACAAGTTTTAGGATCTAACAATGAAAATGTTGGTAACTAGTAGAGATATAGTATTTGATGAACAGTCCATATTGTAGAAGACTTGACTTATACATGACAAGTAGTATTTGATGACAAGTAGTTTGACTTATATAGGATCAAACTTGTCTACAAGAATTATGAGTATGATTGTAATTGTTGAACTAAGGGAGGGTTCAATCATATATTTTGATGACGACAAAATATTTTTATTACTAGTTTATTAGTTTTGATTTTCTAGAAAGATAGATTGATACATAATACACAAGGACATATATTAGAGTCTAAGGTAAAAGAGTTTTCATAAAAAAGAAAATGGAAGTGGAACAAACATTAAAGAATTGAAGTGAAGATTAAGAGAAGAAGATCAAAATTAGATAGGTCTAAGAAAGTATCTTAATTTGCAAGTCTTCTTTACCTTAATGAATGCTTGAAAATGACTCTTAATTGTATGAATATTTACATATATGTTTTGCATAAATGCTTTAGTGATTAATGGAATTTGTTTATGGCATTAACATGTCATGAACTGTTTTAGAATGTTACATTAGTATAAAGTTGCATAATTAAGAAGTAATGTGATGAATTGTTTTTAGGTTAGGCTCTTGATGTATCTAAAGGTTTTGAAATATTGTTTATATAAGTTTGAATGTATTTGAGTCATTTTATTATGTGAATTTTGATTTTGAAACGTTGATGAAATAGTTTAAAGTTGATTTTAAATAAAAGTTTCAAGGTTTTGTTAAAATTGTCACAAACCAAGGCATTTTGTATTTTTTTATCATATTTTATATGTCTTGGTATCAAACATCACTCATATAATGATCTGAAACCTTTTTAAAGTTACACTTGATATTAGGAAATTGTTTGTAGTGTTTTGAAATTGATTTATATCATCTTTCATGCAATTATGTGTGTTTAATAGCGAGTGATCAACAACAGTTATATGTGATCAACATCACCATTATAGTCCATAACAACAATAGTTTGGGTCAAAGATAAACAGTGCCATTGATAAACTCAAAAGCTATTGTTGAGGTCTAATTCGTAGCTTTTACTTTCAGTTTTTAACTGATTTGTATACACCTAACGACTAGTTTCTTAATTAAAGACTTATTAAACCTCTAAACCTTATATGTATGTGATATAAAGCTTTTATTCAATTGCTAATGCCATTTTTAGAGAGAAATAAAAATAAAAAGAGAGTATACTTAAGTGTTCTTAAGCTACATTACTTCAATCCTCTTATTTCAATTTTTTTATTTTCTTTGATATATACACCACTGTAAGTCTTATCATACTTAAGACGGGGGCGAATTGGGTATTTAAAATTTTCTTACTAAACTAAATAATCTAAAGTCATATATGTTGTTTATTATAAAGAATATACATGATATGATGGATTTGGAACCTTTATTGGGACAAAATTTTTATATAAAGGATTTTGATTTTGCCAAAAAGATTATTGGAATGGAGATTTAGGAAGATAAGAGCTCTAGAAGGCTATAGTTATCCCAATGCATTTATGTTGAGAAATTATTAGACAAATTTAGTATGAGTAATGCTAAGTCTATAAGGACTCTATTAGCAAATCGTTTCAAGTTAGCTATAGTAGTGTACATCTACAATTTCATATATTAGTATCATAGATTGCCTGATGTATGCAATGATTTATACTAGATCATATTTAACTGATACTGTTAGTTAGGTTAACAAGTTCATAGTAAAACATAGGAGATGACATTAAGAATCAATTAATTTAATTTCATATATCTTAAGGATATTGCAAACTATGGCATTGTATTTGGTGGTAAGCTTGGTAATCCTTCAATTGTGAGGTCTATGGATTTAAACTATACAAGTGATTTAGATGACAAAAGGTCCACTAAAGGCTATGTCTTTACTCTTATAAGATGTTATTTGTTGAAAATCCACAATGTAGTCTATAATTGCATTATTAAAAACTAAAGTAGAGTATATCGTAATAGTTAAAATAGCTAAAAATGCTCGATAAATTACTAGTTTGATGAAGAAATTAGATATTCAACAAGTTCAAGTTTAAGTGTATTGTAACAAGGAACATGTTATCTAGTTGGTGAAGAACCAGGCTTATCATGGTAGGACTAATGAAGCAGGAGCTCAATTCACATTTTCTAAAACTTCAATTGTGAACCATAACGACACAGTTAATGCCCACACACAACTGTAATTTATACTTAAAGAAATGTTTTTTATTTAGGAAAATTTATGTTTGAAGTGTTTTATTTTATTTAGGTAAGTTAAAAACAATTTTATCCTTATTGTTAGGATTTGAGGTCCATAAGACATATAAATACTTATCTTTTGTACTATTGAAAAAACTTTTTGCCTATTTTGAATCAAGTTTACACTTTTCTTTTAAGGTTTTCTTCTACCTTTTGAGTTTTTACAAATCTTATATTGAGTTTGCATTTTCTGTTCTTTTAGATTAAAGCATCACATTTCTGCATGCACTTCAGGTGATATTAGAGCCTTGAGACCCAAGGTTTGTTTGTTTAACAATAGCCAACACTGACAACAACATTCATGGGTCACCCAACATTTGGGGAGCAATCAAAAAACAAGGGGAGTCAATTCACAATATGGAGCGACAGTTAATAGTGATTCAAGATCATTTGCAAGCATTATTACAAGGATGCAAGAAACGAAGAAATAGGGATCTAGTTAATAGGGAAGGTGGCCCTGCAAGGTATTCTCAATTCCAAAATTCTATGCCTATAAAGAAGTATTTGTTAGTGTGATTAGAAGGTTAACGATATCTCGCAGGAAGCATAATAGCTTGTAAAGATATAAACTTTTTCATGCGAGATGTCGAGTGTAAGGAAATTTGTATGAGATGATTATCGATGGAGGGAGTTAAAAGACTATCATAAGTAAATCAATGGTGAAGAAGCTAAAGTTGACTACCAAACCACATCCAGAACCTTATAGTATTGAGTGGATTAAGGCAGTTACTGAAGTTTTGATCCAAGAATGTTGTAATGTACCTTTTTCTATTGGTAAATATTTTGACGAGCATTACTATGATATAGTTAAGATAGATGCATGTCAAATTGTGTTAGGGAGAATGTGGTAGTATGACATAGATACAGTTTACTCAGGAATAAAGAGGATCTATCAATTTACAAAAGAATGGGTGAAATACACTTTGGTGCCTATATGTGGTAAGAGGAGTGTGAAATATAGGGGAGAAAGTAAGAATCAATTATTGCAAGTAGATGATGATAATAAAGGTGAATCCGTGACTGAAACAATGGAGACAATAGAGGCTCATTTGTAGACAGTAAAAGGAGAAGAGGTGATAAAGGACAAAGAGGTGGTAATATCCCCAAATTTAACAATTTTCTTGAAGAATGAAACTCAATATGTGAAACATGAAAATGAAGTAAATTTTAAGAAGGATGGCAAGCCAAATATTGTGAAATTTATACGTATGAGTTCTACTAATGAAGGCAGTGTAAAAGAGAATAAGGAGGGTGTTAAATTTCTTAATAGTTATGAAAGACCTGTTTCTACATAGAAGATTAGAAAAGGAAGAAAAAGGGATGATCAAGAAATTATAAGTCACCAATGAGAATCATGAGATGGTACATAAAGAGGAGGATGTTTTCTATGAAAATGGAGGTAACAACTCTACATTCCATCAACAGATGATTGGAATGTTAGTTCATTCTCCACAAAAAGAAATTGACGTAGGACTCTTGGTTTAGAAAATTATAAAGAAGCTTGTGTTGGAGAAGAAATAGATTGGAAATCTTAATGTGGCTAATTAACGAAGATATATTAGGCATGGGTGTTACTGCACTTAGCCCTAAGAAGAATACGGTACGAGCTCTATATGAATTTAGTAGAGGTCCTAATCTTGTGGTGGAATTACATAGGAATATAAAGTTTTGGTTAAGAGGTACTTATGGAATAGAGGTTGCAAAGGAAGCATCTCATAGAGTTTCAATGATGAAAGGATTATTCTTTAATAGAATTCCTCTTTTTGATTTGTTTGAAATCAAGGTGGATTTAGATCTCAACTTAGTGTACCAAAAATTTTAGCATTTAAACCGGAAGAAGTTGCAGTATATTTACTGGCACAATTATTACTAGCAAAAGAAGTACAGGAAAGAGAATTTGGACTCAATAGTTGGTGTCTTTCAAAGAATGCAAAAATCACGACTTAAGTCAGTCAAGACCCAAAGGTAACATTTTTCATTGTATTCCACGAGCATTAAAACCTACAAAAACTTTAGAGTATAAACGACTTGAGAATTTTGGTCATAACTTTAGGTCAAGTTATTTTTTTAAGTGAGGGGGACTAATGCGGGAGCTAAATTCATGTTTTTCAAAACTTTAATGATGACTTATAACGACGTAGTTAATGCTCACAAAAAGCAATTGTTTTTACTTGACATTTTTTAGGAAATTTTATGTTTTAAGTATTTTATTTTATTTAGGAAAGTTAAAGGTGATTTTATTCTTATTATTAGGTTTTAGGGTTTGTAACACATATAAATACTTATCTTTTATATTGTTGAAAAATTTTTCTATTTTAAACCAAGTTTACAGTTTTCTCTTAAATTTTTTGTCTACCTTTTGAGTTCTTTGTAAATCTTGGATTGGATTTTCATTTTCTATGCTTTTGGATTAGAGCATCATGTCTTTGTACTGTGTCCACTAAGCAAGTAGACGTGAGAAATCATAAGATCAAGAAGTTGATTATAACTAGTTAGATATTACTTTAAAAAGTTCGTACTTCAGAGAATCCAGCTGATATGTTAATGAAACTTGTTATTGTTAACATATTTAAGCATTTGTTTTGGACTTGATCAATGTTTCTAAACGTTGACCATAATTGTCGCTAGTTTTATTTGGTATATGAGAAGACCTAAGACTTGTTTTTATTTTCATGGGACTTATATTAGTCAAGATAAAGACTATTGTATATAACTCATATATACCATTAAGCTAGACAAACACTGAAGAGGAATAAAGTGGAGTGCAGTGCAACAGAATGATAATATATGCCCTTTGGGATGTTTTCTCAATTTTTATTTTTATTGGAATAGTACCAAGTAAGATGGAGGTGTGAGAGTATTGCCTTCATGGTATGATATAACATTATTTAGGCAAAAAAAAAGGTGGTATAAAACAGTGTCATTTATATTTCTATGCATCATTGTTTAAGTCCCAAATAAAGTTAGAAGAATGAAAACTTTATGAAATGGCATCATATATGTTAGGCATAAGCATCATTGTAGTATAGGAAAATATTTTCGTAACGTACCATGTGGGTTAGGGATTTCATACAAAACATAATAAATCTCTTTTATCACATGCAATAAGAAAACAAAATTTTCTTTATTCCCATATACAAAAAAATATTAAGTTGTTAAGCCTTATTAATTTTAATATGTGTATTGTTAATTATGTTTATACAACTTCTCTTTAATTTTTGTTACGTATTTCATAACATTATACAACCCTTATGAAAGTTTTATTACAATATATATATATATATTATTTACTCAAACAACTTTCAACTAGATATAAATAAAATACTCAAATTTTTTATTAAACTATTCAATTTGTAATTTTTTTAAAAAATATTTTTTAATTTGCATAACTTTAAAAAAACTATAATCGCTCCAAATATATTTTTGTAGTTAACTCTAAAAACTAAACTAAACTATCTTTTGTTTATTCATCAGTCATAAAGCAGTGAATTGTTTTTATTAGTAATAGTTTTGTCTTATTTTCAATGCTTATATTCATTTCTATTCAATGGAATACTTATGAAGACAAAGAAGACCTTTTAAATTTTGGTATGATATCTACCCTAAAGGCACCCCATTATGTAGTTAGATAGAAATTCGAATCAAGCATGTTTCTTTAGTTTCTTATTTAATATGTGAGAAGATTCATTGGCATGATATGCAATAGACCAGTTTTGTAAATTCAAAGATTTAAAGTGCTAAGAAAAAAAAAAGCAAAAGAAGACCATATATATATATAGAAAATAACTAAAGAGCCAACACTTTAGTAGCCTCCCATGGCCACCTCCTGATTTTTCTGTTATTTTATAAATGAAACAGGGGTAAAAAAGTAAATATGATAAAGGTAAAATTGTAAATTTGTAAATGATTCAAAATTAAAAACATAAAAGTAAATTAAAAATAATACAAAATGACAAATATAACCTTGAATAAAGACAAAAAAGAAGAAAAGACAAAAAATTATAAATGAAATTTTAATTTTAAAAAGGTTAGACCCACTAATGGCTAGAAGCTAATGTCCCGTGTTGGCTTCCTAGTCATGTTTATATATATATATATATATATATTCTTAGTGGTGCGAAATTCTCAGTTAGTGTCAGTTATATCAAATTTTTATTTAAATTGACTTCATAAAATTATAAGATTATTTAGATTGGCTGTCAAGATTACTACCTATCCTCTGTAACTACTACTCTGTATTTATACCCTCTGTATATCTTGGTTCAACAGTAATCAAAACACTTTCAAATCTCACTCAATACTTAAGTTTCATTATTCTAAGTGAAACAAATTACAACAATAGCATACTATTAATCTGATATTCTTATGGTTTTGTATATTACACCTAAAATAATAAAACTAAAAGACAGAAGAAATACATATTTTATTCCTTAAACCTTATTCTTGGGAAACATATAGATTGTAGTAAGCTAAGAAGGGCATTTAGACATGCATGCAAGTCTACTCAACCACTAAAAATTATCAAGTTAATTAGGGGAATTGTTTCCATGGGTTGGTTTTCTTCAAGATCATGATCATTCGATCTTAAAGGTGTTTTCCGAAAGACACAAGAACTGTCTCGAAGACAATGAAAGTAATCCAATATGGACTTAGGATAGCCTAGTTCTCCAAAAGATGACTGTTGTCAAGCTTCTTCCTTCCATTACCTATGTTCTCTGACATGGTCCCAAGCATCATGAAGATGATCATTAATATTAACAAATATCCCTTTTTGGTTTTGTTTGCCATATATACCTAAAACTATCTCAAGTTTCAGGTCTAGAAAATCCATCACCACCAAGTCAATCTCTTGTAAATGGCAAATTTGTATGACCTGAAAAATAAGAAGCTATAAATTTCTAGAGGAGTAGAGGAAGGAATTATCATGGAAACTTGCGCAAAAATAAAAAACTAATGTTTTCCTTGGCTACAGGGTGCAGTCCCTTTCGAGCCCTCTCTACATTCCTCCTTTTCCCCTCTATTTCTTCAATGTTAGGCCCTATTCTCCTTCTCCGCCCTTCTAAAGGGATCCTAAATCCCCCTCCTGCTAATGGGCCTGCTCTGATAAAGCGGAAGATTCCCACCCCCCCCCAACCCTTCAGGCCTTCCTTGATTAGGCTACCCAGGTGTTGGTTGGGAAATCCTCTCAGGCTCTTATAAGGTTGCTCCTAAAATATTTAAGACTTGGAGCCAAGTCGTTAGCAACGTGATTTTGGACCGACATCTCTCTTATATCCCCCTTCTTCATCAGCTAGTGGCATGATTGTGTGTCCTCCCATATAATTTTAAAGGCTGGAGCAAGTAGGTGGAAGACTTGCCTTGTGGCTTTCTTCCTTGAAAAGAGTCCTGCCTCTCCTGTAGTCAGCCACTAGGCTAAGATGAATTGGCAAAAATTAGGGCTTAAGGAGGTGCTACTAAAAAACCAGGATGTCTTCCTTTTTAAATTCAGCTCTTTTGAAGCCTTAGACATAATCCTTGAGAATGGCCCCTAGCACATCCAATAACGCTTAATCTTTCTTCAACAATGATAATTGGGCCTAAAGCTAGAAGAAATGAGACGGAAGCACATTCCTATCTTGATTTTGATCTACCATCCTACTTTAGAGTACTAGTCAATGACAAGATTGAGCTCTTTAGCCAACTTCGTTGGGCACCATGAGCTTTTTAGCCAAATTTGTTGGGTGCCCCTTATGTATGGATGGCATGACGGTGAACATGACTCAATTATCTTATGTTTAATATGCGTAGAGGTGGATGTGAATCACGATGTTCTCGATGAAATCCCAATTATGTGGCTTAATATTAACAAAGAACTTATTGAAGAACAAGCTCCATATTACTTATCAATAGAAACCAGCCCCTAACAACCACACCAGGAGATGGGTTCCCACTGGCTAAATCTTTGAAACATGAATGATGGAAGAAATGTTGCAGATTGGCTCTCATGTTTCACCATCCTAAGATGGTTTGCCTGAGACTGTGCAAACCCTAGCGGAGAATTCTAGTGCTCTTAGCCCTATTTAAGAAGAGCATAGTCCTACTATGACTTCAATTCCCGAACAAATGCTTGATGTAGCTTTGCCTCCTCTAAAAACTCAAAAGGAGAAGTTAATTGAATCATCTTGTCCTCCTAATGATCCTAACACTCGAAGAATAGAGACAGATGACCCAAGTAATCCCATGCAACAGAAAGAACTTCACAACCTGTTTAAGGTTATGAAGCCTAAGCACAACATAAGCTTTCATGTTAGCCAACCTATTATCTAGCTCGATATTACCAGGGTAGGCACTGAAGGGCCTGTGATTTAAGGCAATCTAGTTGAAGACTCTAAGTTTGTTACTTATGACAATACATCTAGTCAGGTAACGTCCCTATGTTCTGGGGATATTGGTAAGGCTAGAATAACTAGGAAAAAATCTAGAAGTCCAAATCACATGTATTCTTCTCTTAATTTCTATAATTATTTGGAATGATAGAGTGTTAAACAACCCTAATAAACAAATGACGGTAGCCAACCTTTTGATTGCGAAGATTCTTACATTGGTGGGGCTCCTTGAGATGAAAATAAAGTCTCTTCTTAGTAAACACCTATGGTTTATTGATAAAAATTTTATTGTTTTTTCTAACCTTGCAGCTCACTATAATGGTCAAATACTAATTGCTTTTGATCCTAAGGTTTTTCAACTTTGTTCTTCCTCTTTTTCTGATCAAATGGTACATCTTATGCTTCAGTTTCTCCCTATGCAGATTGTAATTTATCTCACAGTGATCTATGCTACCAACTTTGGCTTTCAAAGGAGGGACCAATGGTGTGACTTACAGTCTCTTGAGGCCAGTACCAACATCCCTTGGATAGTGATTAGGGATTTCAAATGCACCTTGGTAGCAAACGAAACTAAATACTTAAGTGTCTCTAAAATTGCCAACAAAACCTCCTATGCAGAGTTTCAAGATTATGCTAGTACCTTAGGCCTATCTACTCTCCATTATACATAGAGTAAGTTCACATGGTTCAAAAAGTAGTATGGATTCTACAGCCAAATACAGAAGCTTGATAGGTCCTTAATCAATGCTTAATGGTTAGACTCCATCCCTTACTTCCTAGCTAATTTTGGCCAGATGTTGGTTTCGAACCATAGCCCCATCGAAGTTAGTGGCTTTAATACTTAGAGGAATGGTCCATCTGCCTTTTGGTTCTTTAATTACCTTACTCAATTACCTAGTTTTGAAGTTGCTATTACTAGAGGCATGGCTAATTCTAATTGGGATTTTTTACAACATCAACTTTCCTTCATGCTAGATAATGTTAAAGTAGAGCTTAAATAATTGGTAGTCGATTACACAATGGCTAGTAGCCAACAACAAACTAACCTAGCCAAGAGGCAATTAGATGAGGTCTAACTAAAATTTTGTGATGAACCATCCTACCTCTCCCATCTTGCTCAGGAAGACATTGCCTTAAGTCACCTTTACTCCTCCCTGTAATTACATTTCTCTGTGATTTGTTAAAAATCAAGAGTGCAATGGCTCCAAGAAGGGGATGAGAACATTAGTTTCTTTTATAGTTCCCTCTTTCACAGGCAAAATACTAATAGAATAACCTCTATTACTGATAGTGGTGGTCACTTATACACTGACCAACAGGATTTACTCAAGGCTGCTTATGATTTCTTTCACCTCTACCTAAGTACCAGGCAACACATTTTGCCAGCTATTATTCTACAACTTCTAAATGGCACTAAGCTTGGTGATCAACCTAAGGGAGGCAGCTAGTGCAGAGGAAATCTTTAGGATAGTAAAGTCTCTAACCCCGGAGATAGGTTCAGGTGTATACATATTTAGCTCCTTTTTTCTTCTAGAAAACTTGGAATGATATTATCGACCATGTGATCATGTAGTTCAGGAGTTCTTCTCTTCTAGTAGATTGTTATACAGTTGGAATAAAACCTTCATCACCTTAGTGCCTAAGGTGAATAACCCCTCTACCTTCAAGGACTTTTGATCTATTTCATGTTGCAACATTGCTTATAAGATTATTTCCAAAATTCTGACTTAATGACTAAAGACAGTTCTCAACCATTTGATTAGTTTGAACCAAACAATCTGTATTGAAGGTCGCTCAATACATGATCATATCCTACTTGCCCAAGAACTAACCAACTCTTACCCTAGGAAGCATGCACCTAAGGACTGTGTAATGAAACTAGATTTGTAGAAGGCATATCATTTGGTTAGTTGGGAATTTGTGGAAGTAGCCCTAAGCTGCTTTGGTTTTCCAACAACCTTTATTAAATTGGTGATAGAGTGTATATCATCCCCATCCTTTAGCATCCTCATTATTGGAACTCCTACTTAACTATTTCAAGGTAAGAGGGGCTTGAAGCAAGGTGACCCACTCTCTCCATTTCTTTTCACCCTTTACATAGAAGTCCTTAATAGGATGCTTAATTTACACATTACTTTTAAATGTCATGTACAAATAAACATATAATATGAAAATTTAATTTCAAGCATGGCATAATATAAAATATTTAAAGGACTAATGAAAGCATAATATGGCACTAATTCGAAATCATATTATGCACCAAAAATAATATGCGCAACATTTATGCATATATACATGAAAATAAATCAAGTAATTACACTCTTACTTAATTAATCAATTATGACCCAAAATTAAATACCTTAGGTCTAATTAAATTCCATTTATTTAAACCATCCATAAGTTCCAAATAATGTCTTGGCTTAATGTTAATTAAATTAATTAATTCAATTCATGGCCCAAAATAATATAAAATAAAGGCCTTAATGAGGATCCATTAATTGAAACCCAAAAAGATTCTCCCAGGTACAAAATCCAGCCTAAAAGGGATATTAAATTTGGCCCAGCAGCACTAAAAACATGGGCCCAGACATTGTAGCTCGACTGGCAACCCAAAGGGCTGTAAAACCTGTCTGGCACGTGCAGTGTATGCGCCAGCCTTATCTTGCAAAAATTCTGACAGTGAGGCGTGTGCATTTTCTTGAAGACATCGTCTCAGCGCTTGGTTTGTCTTTTTTTTTACTCGTTCAGGGCCATGTTCTTGATGGTTTTAGACTCTAAAACAAAACTTTCCCAATCCTTAAGCCATTAAAACCACCATTAATCCATTCGGTGGTCAGAACCAAGAAATGGTGTTTTTTTTCTCACTACAACCGATTTCTTACTCTAAATCCATAACAGAGAATCCATCCAGAATCCAAATTCAACAGCAAATTCCATACGCTGCTTTTCTACAATGTTTTGTTTTCTAAAAAAATAAAAAATAAATAAATAAATAAAAAATGCATCAACCGTTAGTTTCCAAAATTTTGTTTAGCTTTCGAATAAACCATTGGTTGAATAAGATACTAGGTGTCTTACAAATAAATCACCGTCATCAAAACCAACAAAGAACAAAACATACAATACCAAAACCCATTGATCAAAACAAGAACACGGTGAAGATTAGATCCAAAGCAAATAGGCGTTCGCCGTTCACAATTAGTTTTCGATTCTTCAGGGAAAACTCATAAAATCAAAAACCACCAAAACATTTTCAGAACAAAATAACGAAACATTTTCAGAACAAACCAAAGGCAATAACCATGCTCTGATACCAATTGTAGCATTTAACCAGGACATTAAATATTAACAAGAACCTGATTCCATGATTTCTATTCTAGTTGATGTTTATTCCCTCTCTTCTTCTATTGATCGTTTCTAATGATTGAAACTACTGTAATGATATAGTGTGTTATTTGTCTAACACTTGGATTAATGAAGGGAGAGGGAAAGGGCCATGGGCCCGCGAGCCCAATAAAGTTACAGCCTAATAATCATTATTTTGGGCTCATATATATTGGACTCTTAGTGTATATGGGCCATATAATTGCTAAATAATCTAACATCACAAGGTCATTAATGGTCACTTAAAGTTATCATACTCCAGCTAAAAAGTCTTTTTCCTTTGTAAAATGCCAGAGCAAACATGAATAGTAATCGAATAAAATTTTCCCAATTGATTTAAATGCTTATAATGTAGCTTCTTTTCATCTAAATTTTAATTACCTTCCTGCTTATTTAGTCATTGCCTTAATCCAAGACCTAAGATAAACTTTCAAGTGGATGACTTTATCACATGAACCCAACTATGTAATCCTCCTATTATGGTTATTAGTGACTATCATAATGGGAAATATCTAAAATATTCCACACACATTATTACCTAATTTAAGATACATAGAGGTATTTTAGACATTTTCTTTTATGATGTATTTAAGATATGCAGGGGTTTCCTCATTTTTAAGAGACGAAATCTCATGAAAAATAAAAATTTCTATCAAATCATTAAAGAGTTTTAAATAATTGTATCTTAATGAATACCCTTAACAAGATAAGATTATTATTATTATTTCATTTAATTTTTTAAAAGTTTGTATATCTTTGTTTTTTCAACTAAATATAAACAAAATAGAATACAATAGTATTTAAATTTTATTTCAAAATTAGTTTTATTAAAATAATATAATTTTAAATTAAGAGTTGTTTAATATAGGGTTAGAAAATCCCTTCTATTATAATATCCTTTTACCAAACAAATCTTATAACATTTCTTTTCTATGCTTTTTTTATAACTTAATTTATCAAATTAATTTAGTTAGAAAATTTGACATCCAATTAAAATAGATTCCTTGAAATTTTAATATTACAAAATAAAATTATGTTACATCACTCTTGATTGTAATTTTATATTTTTAATTACTATCCCCTTTAATAAATATTATATCATGCAATAAAAATATAAGAACTTGTATGTATACATATAAATATGCATTAGATGATGTCTTAGAAATTGTTTTTAGGAACCAAAATTACAATAAACTATCATCACTAATTTTTTATAATATTTTAAATCCTATAAATTATTAAATGTTATAAATTTGTAAAAATTAGGTTTTTGATAAAGTTTGTTGTTTTATCCATATAGATGTGATTATTGATATTAGGTGATGCACTATTACAAATTTTCCTTTCCTCAATTAAATTTGAATAAAATCACCACGAATTTTCCAATTAGAAAAAAGTTCAATGATAATTTAAATTAATAAACTTTGTAAAATAAATTGGAAAGATGTTCTTAAAGTTACTTTTTGACAGCAGAAATAGAAATTTACCCTAAATATAAATGTTCTTAACATTGAGTGAGCAATCATCCAATTCACAAAGCCTTTCATCTATTGGATATTGTGGTAAAAATATGTTACATCTTATATAAATGCGTGAATTTTTGTTAGAAGATAAGAATTAGTAATTAGATATCGTACACTTATCTTTGAAACTTAAAGAAAAAATTACTACAACAAACTTTTGGATCTACAATTGTATGATATAATTACTTTGACATTGTGCGGAAATGTGCTACTCTGATTTAAGAATAACAAAATCACAAATCCAATCTAAGATTTATAAAGAACTCAAAAGGTGAATGAAAACCTTAAAAGAAAAAATGTAATCTGATTCGAAATTGGTAAAAAGTTTCTTTGCAATATAAAAAATAAGTATTTATATGTGTTTCACTCCCTAAAACTTAATAATAAGGATAAAAATGTCTTTCACAATCCAAAATGTCTTTCACAATCCAAAAAAAAGTAAAGCACTTCAAATATAAATTTTCTAAATAGAAAAACCATCTTTCAATCATTAACAATCGTTCTGGATGACTTTACAATGCCGTTGATAACCATCGTTGAAGTCCCAAGGGTTGAATCATGGGCGTGGTTCGAACTATAGGACCCGAGAGTTTTGGTCCTTAATGGTGATTAGATTTGGTCTTTAACAACACTATTGAATGGTGTTGTTGATCTCATGAATTTCAATTTCTATCTCAGCATCAGTATCCTTCACTTGTAAAAATAATGTGATCTTGAATTATGATCAAAATTTCCAATTTTTCTGTACTCTAAAGTCTTTGCATGTTTTAATGCTAGTGGAATATAGCAAAAAATGTTACCATTAAGTATTATTTTAATTCTTGATTTTTGTTTTCTTTTAAAGACACCAACAATTGGATCTAAACCCCCCTTCATTTGCTTCTTTTACTAGTATAAATAGTACTAGTGTTTGTACTTGAACTTCTTCTAATTTAAATGCCAAAATTATTGGTACACTAACTTGAGATTTTAATCTACCTTGAATTCAAGCAAATGAAAAAGAAGAGTTATATAAAAAAAAATAGTCCTTTCATTACTAATACTATATTAGATGCTTTCTTTGTGACCTCCATTTCATGAGTACCCTTTAACCGAAACTTTATGTCCCTATGTGATTCCACTACAAAAGTATAATCATTTTAAAATTCATCTAAAGCTTGTACAATCATTTTTCGATGATTAAGTGCAATAATACTCATGCCTAATTGATACTTGTCAGTTAACCACATTAAAATTTTCTAATCAATTTCTTCTTAATCAAAGGCTTTTCATATTTTTCTAAACCAAGATTCCTAAACCACATAATAACATGATACATGTCAATTACTTTATGTGGAGAATGAACTAACCTTCTAATCACCTGTTGAAGGAATGTAAAGTTATTGCCTCCAGCTTTATGAATAACTTCCTTCTCTCTACGGACCACTTCGCAACTCTTGTTGCCAATTCCTACAATTTCCATATCATCCCATTTTCTCCTTTGTTCAATCTTCTTTGAAGAAATAGTTATTTCATCACTATTATAAAATTCAATATCCTCCTTATTCGCATTTAAACTGCCTTGGTCAACAGAACTCATACACACAAATTTCATAATATTTGGCTTATCATCCTCCTTAGGATTTACTTCCCTTTCATGTTTCACATATTAAGTTTCACTCTCTAATAAAATTTTTAAATCTATAGATCACACCACCTCCTTTTCCTTTATCACCTTTTATCCTTTCACTGTCAACAAATGAGCCTCCCTTGTTTCTTTTAGCTCACTCATGGATGCGCCTTTATTATTATCATCCACTTGCAATAATTGATTTTTATTTTCTTCCCTAGATTTTACATTCCTCTTATCACTTATAGGCACCAAAGTATATTTCACTCCTTATTTTGTAAATTGATAGATATTCAGTCTACCTGAATAAACTGCATCTATATCATACTCCCATGATCTCCCTAATAGAATTTGATCCTCATCTATCTCAACTACACTGCAATAATGTTCATCAAAATATTTACCAATAGAAAAGATACCTTACAACATTCTTGGATGGCAATCTTGCCAACTTCCTTAATCTATCCAATTTTATAAAGCTTTGGTTATGGTTCAATAGCCAATTTCAACTTCTTCACCATTAATTTGCTTATAATATTCTCTTGACTCCCTCCATCAATAATCAATTTACATAAATTTTCTTAAACTTAATATCTCTTATGGAAAAGTTTATGTCTTTATAGATCTTTATTCTTCGTATGAGATATTGTTAACCTTTTGATTATACCCACAAAAGCTTCTTCATCTTCACTGTTAGAATTATTATTGTAATCCCAAGGTGTAGGATTTTGAAATTGAGGACACTTTGTAGGGCTAGCTTCCCTATCAACTGGATCTCCAATCCTTCTATTGTTTTCTCTTCATAACAACGCTTGCAACTAAATTTGAATCCCTGCTAGCTACCATTTCATATTGCGAATCGACTTTCCTTATTTTGTGATTACTCTCCAATCTTTGGGTAACTCAAAAATGTTGTTGTGGGTGTAAGGCATTGTCAGATGAATAAACCGTCAGTTTTGAAGGCTCTGATTCCACTTAACATAGTGTGATAACGTGCTACTCTAATTAAAGAGTAACAAAACTGCAAATCCAATCCAAGATTTGTAAAGAACTCAAAAGGTAAATGAAAATCTTAAGAAAAAAAAAGTGTGATTTGATTCAAAATTGATGCAGAGCTCAAAATTGAAATTCAAGAGATTAACAGGACCATTCAACTGCATCATTGATGACTGCATCAAACTACTATTAAAGATTATAACTCTCAAGTTAAATTCCACGGCTCAAGTCGTGTTTGTGATTGAAACCATGGGACTTCAATGGTGGTTATTAATGGCAATGTCGACGTCACCCAAAACCGTCGTTAATGATCGAAATATGATTTTTCTATTTAGGATATTTATATTGTAACTATTTTACTTTATTTGGATTGTGAAAGACATATTTATCCTTATTATTAAGTTTTAGGGCGTGAAACACATATAAATACTTATTTTTTTGTTGCATAAGCAGAGCTAGATATTGAAATTTAGGAGATCAAAGGCACCATTCAATAATGTAGATGAAGACTGTATCAAATTATCATTAAAGACGAGAACTCTCAGATCACATGCTTGTGATTCAACCCATGGGACTTAAATGGTAGTTATCAGTAGCGTCGTTAAAGTCACCCAAAACTATTATTAATGATTGAAAGATAGTTTCCTATTTAGGATATTTACATTTTAATTGTTTTAATTTTTTTTTATTGTAAAAGAAAATTTATCCTTATTCTTAGGTTTTAAGAAGTGCAACACATATAAATACTTATTTTTTGTATTTTCAAGAAACCTTTTACCAATTTTAATTAAATTACACTTTTTTCTTAAAGTTTTCGTTCACTTTTTGAGTTCTTTATAAATCTTAGATTGAATTTGCGGTTTTGTTACTCTTAGATTAGAGTGGTATGTTTCTGCGTTACATCATATGTTAACGACAATTGTGTGATACTGATAAACTAAAACACCATAAGATTACACCCAGTTTCCCCGGTTCTTGTTGAGTTTGGGGTTGTGAAAGCATCAATTTGTAATTTTAAAAAATTATATTTTGAACTTGTATAAATTTGAAAAAGCTATAATTGCTACAGATATAGTTGCCGCTATGATTTCTACAGATATAGTTGCTTAGTTAACTCTAGAAACTTAACAAAACATCTTTTATTTATTCATTAGGCATAAACTTGTTAGTTGTTTTTTTATGAAAATTTTATCTTTGATGGAACCTTTATGAACGCAAAGAAGACCTTATAAGTTCACATATGATATCTGCTATAGAGACGCCCATTATGTAGCTAGAGAGTAATTAATTGCTAATTAAACATGTTTTTGTAGTGTCTTACTTAACACATGCGAACATTCATTACCATGATATACAATGGACTTATTTTGCAAATTCGAAGGGTTACAGTTCTAAGGAAAAAAATAAGTAAAAGGTGATAATATATATGTGAAACCCCCCCCCCCCCCAATTTTATTT
>JAOXYD010196884.1:0-23027 GCA_028565735.1 Pinacopodium congolense | reverse complement strand
AGAGTTGGCATTTAGTAGACTTATAGACAACAAGATATTAATTTAATAGGAAGAGATTTCAATAAATTGATAGACTATCTAAAGGATAGCTTCATATCTAGTTAAATGCTTAGGAAAGGCATTGCATGTCCCAAAGTTAATCCTAAATTTATTTAGTTAGTAACATTTTAGGAGAGGGTAGCTAAAATATTAGAAATTCTTGGGCCAAATATAAATTAGATCAATTAACCAGAGGGAAACAAATAAGGATAATGATAAATCCTATGCTTAAATCTTGTTTTTCTCTGAATTTTCGTTTGTTGTGTTTGCGATTGGTTTTGTTCTGGCTGTTGCTTCCAAATTTGTTAATGTCTCATTTACTTATTTCTTTTTATTTAATTTGTTTAAGTTTATTTCATGAACAAAGTGAAAGCCAAATTAATAGGGTGTCTAGATACAATCCTCGTGGTATCGATATTCGTTCTTTACTATAAGTACGAACCGTATACTTGCGATTTTAAGCGTAAAACTAGTTGTTTGCTTTGCGAATCTTCAACAATAAGTTAACCAAACTCATTAAAAATACAGTGAATGTTAGGCAACGAATAGTTTTGCAATGATAAAAATAATAAATGAATTACAACATTATGTATCCTTTAGGAAATAGAAATATTGTGATTTTTGGGTAGAAATATGTGTTTTGTATGAAAAACATTATGGAAGATTTTTACAAGTTCTTTGAATATTCTTGAGAGTGTTTATGAGCACCTGGTGAAGTTTTGTATTGAGTTTGTTTATGCATTCATTCTTACATTTTGTATGAGCCCCCTAGCACCTCGATAAGCCAAAAGAGTCACATTTTGTAAAGAGATTGTGTGTTGTATAGATTATAGGTTTAGAAAATCAAGATTGAACTTTGTGTTAGGATTATTGCTTAGCCTTTAAAAGGGAATGTTGTATAGGTATTCCTTAGCTTTTAAAAGGGAGTGTAGTGAGGTTATCCTTTAGCCTTAGAAAGGGGAGTGAAAGGTTATCTTTGAGCCTTAAAAAGGATTGTACTATAATATTATACTCTTTTATTTAAATAGGCCAATAATCTTAGTAGAGGTGCTGGGAACTAGAAGTAGGGGCAAGTGAACAGCTCCAAACTAGTATAAATTGATTATGTCTTTCTTCCTTCCTCTTTTACTTTTATACAATTAATTTATGTTCTTTAATTTATTACTAGTCTTTATTTTGATAAATTAAGATTGTTATTTAGCTTCTGCATCTGAAGAAATTGGTAAAAGATCAGTTTGAATAATTAGAAGAAAATTTTAATACCTAATTCACCTCCTTTTAGATGCCATATAGGTCTAACAATTGATATCAGAGTGTAGGTCTCACATTGTTTTAACTATAATTAATTCTTGAGAAACGCTTATGGAACTTAGTTTAGAAGTTCCCCCTTTGTTCGATGGAAAGAATTTTAGAGATTGGAAAATTAAAATGAAAAATCACTTCTTTAACCTATGAGAAACTTATTGGAAAATCATGGAAAAAGATCCTTATATATCTTTTAAACCCATTAAAAGTTTGACATTCATCAAAGTATTAAAATTAGATGATGTTGACAATGAGTTTATTTTGTTTAAATATAAATTTATGGGTATTTTATTATCTTCCATAAGTTTACAAGTGTTTGCAAAAAATGCATTAATATGTGGAAGTGCTTGAGAAATATGGAGTGCATAAGAAGAAATATACCAAAATGCATAAGAGGAAAGTGAACATGAAGAATTAGTCATATATTTTGTGGATGATGAGGTACATGCTTCCACAACTCCTTATATTATTGATGTACCTTCTTGTTCTAAATCTCATGATACGATGATGAATGTGATTTAGAATATACTTATGAAGAATTATTAGTATATATAGAATCCTTGGAAAAGAATAAAAAGAAGTGGTATGATAAGTATAATAAAACCTCGAAATTACTTGATGAATGTACATTAGAAAATGAAGTGTTTAAAAAAGAAGTATAATCAAAGAAGGCCATTAAATGTGAAATGCAAAAATTAATAAAAGAGAATAGAATTTTATATAAGTAAATTAGAATTGATGAATGTAGATGATAATGAGCTTGAAATAAAAGAGGAAAATTCATTGTTAAAAAAAATTTAAGTTCTTTTAAGGATTTAATTACTAAATTCAATAAAGGGAATGAGAAATTGGAAAACATATTGAGTGGTTAAAAGACTGTAAATGATAATGGGCCTTCTTTTAGTATGACTAAATTTGTTAAAGGAAAGAACTTAAGAGGAAGAAGAACCTATGCCATCCATTAAAAATGTTTATATGCCTTCATCATCTAGCTCTTATAATAGGAAGAATCATCATGCATTTTTTTCATAAAGAAAGATCATCATATAAAAAGAATGTGCGTGTGCCAAAAATAAACACAATTTCTTTATTAAAACACATCATTAAATAATTCTTATAAACCTTCTACTCTATACGCCCCTCATGCTTATATGAAAGTTTCTAGAAAGGTTCATCATGGACATCGTATGCCATGAAATGTGCTTCAAGCATATTATAAAGAAGATTTTCATCCAAGTAGAATGTTTACATCTAGAAATGCATATAGGAACAACAAAAGACCTTATTATCATTCATTTAGAAGTTTTAATGAATCTATACTAGGGTATGTTCATGAAAATGCATATAAATCACATACACATTTGACTTGTCATTATTTTCGTCGTTTTGGACATATTCAACAATATTGATACGATCATTTAAATGTTTTGACGAATATAAGTGAAAGGTATGAAAATACCCATCAAGGACACAAATGATATGTGTACCAAAAAATTGTTAAACTTGTTTTGTAGGCTCTAAATGATATCTCTAAGTGTATAAAAGAAAAAAGAAAAATCATCAACATACATTTTTTGAATCAAAGAAATGAAAATTCAATAAATTTTTTATAAATATCAATGGGAGGTATGTCTTAAACATAAAGTTGCATGGTGACAGGAATGAATTTTACTATCTTTTTATATGTTTTTTCATTTGAATTCATTCCTAATTTTATGTTTAAATACTTAATTTGTGTTTCTTTTGGGATTTATATGCATATTTAATGATGAAATACAAATACAAATTAAAAGTATGAAGTTTGGAAGACAAAAGAGCAAAAACACAAGACAAAGCGGAGAGCTTTCCAAGTTAAAAATTCGGTAGCATTTGGTTTTACAAATAAGAGGAATAAACACAAATTTTGTCTTATAATGAAGGCTTGATATGGTAGCAAATTTCAAACCTTCCCCTTTCCAAAACGTAACTACACATTTAATGCTTCTCAAAAAACAAAACATCAACCAAGTATTCCTTCCAAGGCATGAAACACGACAGCTTCACAGCATTTAAAATACAATAATAAAACGACTTAAAAGGAGAGGAGAAAAACACGTTAAAGAGGACAGGTGGAGTGGCAAAGAACAAGCTTAGAATGAGTGGGTCAAACATTGGACAACATGTGATTACTCATACAAAAATCACAACTTAGGAGGTCTTTACTCATGAAAAAATGACAGCTTTAGAGGTCTTCCTTTGGAGCAAAATGTAGAAGCATTTGATGGAGCGTCTCACCCTTTATACAACAGCAGCTGGACAGCCCTCCATCAAGCCAAAACACTGCAGCTTTATAGTATTTAAAATAGTATCAGGTTTGGTTTAAAAGAAGGAGAAAAATGACATGGATGGAGGAGTTTTACTTGTCTTTGAAGTCACAGAACCTTAAGGAGAATAAAGGAGAAAAATGGATAGCTCTGGAAAGAGAAATTGGCCTACACTTTCCATAATAGAAGTACTAGGTGGAGATTCCATTGAATACTTCTTGGACAGCCTTCGTGAAGACAAGATTGACCGTGATGTGGGAGCTTTTCTTAGTGTTTTTATGCAGTAACATACTTAAAGCACTCTCATTGGAAGCTTACTAGGAGGGAGTTGATAGCTATAGAAAATTCATTAGAGTTGTCCTTGTTTTTGCTGCAGGCATTGGAACAAGATTAAGGGCCACTCCTTAGGTTCTTGTTTTAGTTTTTACACAGCTCTTTCACTCCAATTTATTCATTTGTTTTGTATTGGCTTTATTTCATTGTTTGCCTTTCAAATTATCTTTTGTTTTTATACCCGAATGTTATGCTTGTTGTTGGCATAATGTTTTAATATTTATTGTTTTAGTTTGAATTCATTCCTAAGTATAGAATTTGTTGTCTTGTTTATAATATTTTAAAGGGTTATTAATTTACATAGCTTCATTTCTTAACTTTGTTTGGAACCATGTGGAAGTATATATGAATGGTGATTTTTATTTTCAATTTTCCAACTTTTATTTCATTTATTTGGGGTTTTGATTACTACATTTTCATATTTTTTTTGATCAATTATTAAGTTGATTGATGTTTTAATTCACGAAGTTTTAGTTACCCTGAGTATGTTTGGTAGTAAGTCTTTATACATGTTTTTAGGCTAAAACTCAATAAAATTTCAGTTTTTTTATTTTATACAATTGACAATTGTTATTTAGATTTCTAAATTAAGTCTTGGTTAATTAGGTTCTACTTAATTGCCTATTAGTTTAAGTAACTTAATTTTGCATTAGATAAAGTGTTGAATTTTGATTTCTTAAATTAGTTGTTAATTTTCTAGCTTATGTTTTAATTTTTTAAGAATGAATCATCTCCATTTAATCTTTGTTTTAAGTAGTTTAAACATTTTTTGTTAGTATTCTTAGGGGTTTGGAGACATTAAAAGGATTAAGGGATGAAAATTTTGACAATGGAGTTGAATTTATGCTTAATTTGGTGCTTGTATGTCTAGCTAAGTTTGGGACATAGATTAAATGTTATGAAATAGGGGTTATCTCTAGGCTTAATCACCCTTTAGGTAATTTCCTAATCCAAAAGTTAGGGTTGAACGTGTGATATGTAATAGTTCATAGCAATTCCCGAAAGTAACAATATGTTAGTTGAATTTGTTAGGATACTTAATCAACTAACCTAGGGTGTCATACCTTTAGGTTACACCTTCCGAGATTGTGAGTAGGTGGCCTAAGTTAGTCGTTCCTTAGTACGTAAGGCGTCTTCACTATTAAATCTAGAGAGCTTATTCTAGATTATAGATGGGGATATAGGCATTTCCAGAGCTTGTTAGATTTGTCTAATTTAGAGGAACTGAGGGCTTGAGAGGTTATTCGAGCCTATAGACTAACACCATAACTAGAGTACCTCTTATTTAGATTCAAGAATTAATGATCATCCTGAAATCCTAACGATATCTCTAACCCACTTCTTTAATATTGTTATTAGTCTTGTCTAAATTTGCTTTGTGTTTGTCTTTTTATTTATGTTCATTGCATCTTAACCCATTTCACTTTCATCTCTTCAAGGTGTCTTCTTTTCTTTTTCTTGTAACAATTGAAATAACATTTGGATCCTGACTCTCTGTGGTTCATCCCTAGCTCACTACTACTGCATAGTTTAGGTAGTTAGGAATTTATTATTTGATAGCTTGCGACGAACTCATCATCTACTCCAAACATCTTAACATATCCCTTGACGACAATCGTTGCCTTTTGCTTGTTTACAGATCCATCTGGGTTGAGTTTTGTTCTATAAACCCACTCGACATCTATTAATTTTATGTGTGAGAGTCTGTTAATTAGCTCCCAAGTTTGGTTTTTATCAATCTTTTTAAGCTCCTCCTTTATTGCAAGTATCCATTTTTTATCTGTTGCAGCTTCTTTATATCTTGTAGGCTCCATTACAACAACATTACATTTTTTATAAATATCATAAAGATTTTGATTCCTCTAATAGATTTGTCATCAACATCATCATTGTTCTCCTAGAATTCATCATTCTCCTCCTTGAAGTCAAGCGTTTTGTGAGTCATTTTCCAGTTCCAGCAATCTGACTCATAGGATAAGACATCCCTACTAATAATAACACTGTTATTATATGGTAAGTAAATCCTATAAGCCTTTCAAATTGAGCCGTAGCCTATAAAAATGCCAACCTCTGCTTTCTTATGTTATTTGTCCCTCTTAACCTTAGGAATGTAAGAGAAACACAAGTAACCAAATGTCTTTAAATTAAGAAACTTTGGTTTATAGCCATACCAGGCTTCAAATATAGTTATTTTTTATAGAGCTTTTGTTAGTAGCCTATTCAGTAGAAAAACTGCTGTATTTATAGCTTCTACCCAAATTTTCTTGGCAACTTTTTTTCATATAGTAAACACTTAGCCATCTCCATTATTGTTCTATTTCTCCTCTCCACATCACCATTCTGCTGAGGAGTGTATGGTTCAGTCAGTTGGTGCTCAATTCCTGCATCTTAACATAACTTATTGAATTTTTCATAAGTGTATTTAGTTCCATTATCGAACCTGACCACATGTACTTTGCATTTGCTTTAAGTTTCAACTCGAGCTTTAAACTTCCCAACAATTCCAACAACTTCAGATTTAAACTTTGTGAAATAAATCCAAAACATTCTTGTGTAGTCATCAATGAAAGCAATGTAATACTTACTTCCATTCAGAGATGGTGTATTCATTGGTCCCCCCAACAACTATGTGTATTAATTGCAGCCTCTATGTAGCCCTCCAAGCCTTGTTTTGTGGAACATGAAGCTTTATTTGTTTCCCATATTGACAAGTAGTCTATGTAGAAAGCTTCTCCTCCAACTCAGGTAATCCCTTCACAAGATTATTCCTCTTCATCAAGATTAGAGCAGCATGGTGGAAATGCCATAAAACCTTTTGTTTGTTGTCCTTTTTTAATAAAACTGCCAATTCCTCTTTATTTAAATCTAAGGCAAAGATTTTGTCTTTCATTAGAACTTTGAATACTTCTTTACCCACTGCATCTTTAATCATATAGTTTTTGTCTTTAAACAATACTTTATATCCTTTTTCTAGCAGTTGAGAAACACTTAATAGGTTTTGATTAATTTTTGGAACATTTAAAACATCATAAATTAATTTCAAACTTATATGCCCTTCAATTTCCATTGTCCCTTTCCCTTTTTACGTCAATGAAAATTCCCTTTCCAATTCTAACTTTAGAGAGACTGGCTTCGTCCAAGTCCTTAAAGAGGTCTCAATCATACGTCATATAGGATATACAACCACTATTTATCAGCCAATTTTTTGTTTAGCAGTTAACGGAAAAGCATGAAGCCACGAACAACTGCTTTTCTTGTGGTTGATCATTTGCAACATTTTCCTCTCCTTTCTTATGAGACTTGCATATCTTTTCAATATGACCCAACTATCCACACTTTTGAGATTTTATATTTAGCCTTCACTAACATTTTATCTGTGGATGATTTATTTTTTTGCAGTGAGGACAAGGTGGAAAGCCTTGAGTATTGCTGTTGTACCTAGAACTTCCAAGTTGATTTTATTTTTTCTTCTTATTTTTGCCACCATTTTTACTCTGTGTTTTGGCCAACAAAGTGCCCTTTATAGATCCTTCTTGTCTTATAAGCCTTCTTTACTCTTGTGCATGCAGAGCATTCAATAATTCTGCCAAGGTAATGCTTGAAAGATCTTCTGAGATTTCTAGAGGAGTAATAGTAGCTTCAAAATTTTCAGGAATTATGACTAAAATTTTTTGAACTATTATAAAATCAGAAAAAATCAGTACCAAGGAGTCTTACTTTATTGGTTATTCAAGAAGCTTGTCTGCATAGTCTTTGATAGTTTCTGATCTTTTCATCTTCTGCATCTCAAATTCTTGAATCAAATTCAATACTCGCATTCCTTCAATCTTGTCATCTCCTTTATACTCTTTCTTCAAGAAATTCCAGATTTCATGTGATATTTTCAATATCATGATTCTGGTGAAAATTGTGGATGAGATAGCTACAAATAGCCATGCTCTAGCTTTTGATTTCCTTTATCTCCTCTCTTTGTGATACTTCATTTAAGCAACTGTTAGACTGATTGGAATAGGAGGTACTTCATAGTCATTTTCGACAACCTCCCACAAATCATTTCCATTAAGATAGGCTTCCATTTTGATAGCCCACATTTGATAACTTGTTCCATCAAATACTGGGGGTGCAAGTTGATAAGTGGAGGAAGCTTCTAAATCTATTGTAATTTATTTGTGCATAAGGGGTAGTGTTTAGGGAAGGTGTTTAAGCTCTCTTAATCTCACAGATCCCTCAAGATAATTAGCTTTGATACCAATTTGTAGGTATTTTAGAACAACAAAAGGAAATAGGAATGACAACTTTTTTAGACTGCAGAAGACAACACTTTGTTGAGCATCAATTCATTCCTTTATACAGCATAGGGGAAACAAAAATCTAGAAAAATCTGTATAAAATCTGCTACATATTATGTCAAATAAAATCCTGAAAACATAATCATAACAAATACTTTTCAAAATGAAAAACTAATTTCTGCAATCTATTAACAACTTCACAAATCATGTTGTTCAACACTTTCCTTAGGGGAATTATTTTCGTTGTTACATAGATAGATGAAAATAATTCATCTAATAATATCCTAAATAAATAACCAAAGTTTTGTAAAATAAAAGTTTCATCCATTTTAGATTTCAAGATTTATTATATGACGTTTTTCAAAAACTTTTTGCTCTCTCTTGTTTTTTTCCAGTTTTATGAAAAAAAAATCATAGTTTTATGAAAGAATGAAATTTGTTCTAATTTGATAACAGAAACTTGTGGGGACCTCTTCAAAATTTCATGTTCATGAAATCAATTACAACACGATTAATTACAAATTTAAAGATATAGGTTATAATAATAATTGTTGACAATGGTGGCTAGCCATAAGGGATAGACTAAGCACTTTGGATAGAGTAGCTAAGTTCTTCAGTGTCTTTTTGGCATGCGTTCTATCTGAGAAGGAAGTAGAATGTCTTAATCCCCTTTCCTTCATATGTAATTTCACCAATCAATTATTGAAAAAGATCTCGAGTCATTTTCACCCACTTCAAGGAAGATGGATGAACCTAATCAATTGGTGCGTTAATTTAAGAACATCTCACCTTAGAGATAAGCTAATTCTCCATATATCTCTAGGCTATATTGTTTACCACATTTAGAGAGAAAGATATTACAGAATATTCAAAAAGCAGAAACAGTCATGTTAGGCTTTTCTAAATGTTCTTATAACTACATTAGATTACACCTTATATGTCATCAATTATAAGAAATTTACAACATGCAGGTTTCCAAAAATTGGAGAATCTTTGGCTGAGGATACTCACTAGTGGGGGAAATTCAAGTTTTTATAACAGTTATACATTCCAGGAATGTTGACTCAATAACAAGTAGAAATGTTTCAATATCATTATAAAGGCCTAACTCAAGCAATTGCAAGGCTCTATTCAAAGTCAGATGGACAATCTGAAAGACTGAATATTATGTGAGCGAATTTGATTAAAATCTGTTGAGGCCTCTTCTATGTTTCAAGTAGTTTAAGTGCTGGTCATTTTGCTGTATAGAAAGTTATGCTCCCTTTTCCAAGTATGGCTAGTTTTTTTTTTCACTCTTTATTAATAGACAATAGCTCTTATTAGTCATGTAATTAGGTATAGTAAGCTGATGAGCTGACTTAGTGGCTTGGTCTCTCCTTCGCTTGTACATTTCATTATTAATTAATTCAGATTATTTAGTTTTAGAAAATAATTTTTGACAGTGGCTACTCTCTCACTTAAGAACTTTGTCGAATGGTATAAATAACTTCCATTTTTATCAACCAAATAAATTTAAAGAAGACCATTCATTGTGCTACTTTACCAACAAATCATGTCTTCAACTCTTTAGCGATTATAATCTATTTATTCAATGCAAAAAATATCATAATTTCAAAATTATCTCTTTAAGGCCAGTTTTATATCTTAAATTGCGATAAAAAAAAGACTATTGACAAAAGACCTCCTCACCTTCATTCCTTTATCAAAAAAAGGATGTTGTCTATACTTGAAACTTATGACAGCTTATGCTTTGAGTG
Source organism: Pinacopodium congolense (assembly GCA_028565735.1). Classification (NCBI taxonomy): domain Eukaryota; kingdom Viridiplantae; phylum Streptophyta; class Magnoliopsida; order Malpighiales; family Erythroxylaceae; genus Pinacopodium; species Pinacopodium congolense. Next base: position 13,001 of record JAOXYD010196884.1, on the reverse strand, counting down.
CCCTTACTCATCTACAATCCAGGAGTACCTACAATCCAGGAGTACTTATTTAGGAAACTTAAGTTTAACTAGTTTGATTTGAATTGGCATATAACGATCAAATGGACATGGACAATCTAATTTGCTATTAGTGGCAACTGGAATGTGTTCAAATTAGCAAAAAGTTGTTAAATCTATACTATTTAAAAGATAAAAGCCCTAAAACTTCAACAATTGAAAATTGTGGAAGGGGATCACTAATTAACTTTGTTAGTAGATAAGGGAGATTTTAATTGTTAAAGGAATTGTCCAAAACTTTACTTTCCCTATAATAAATAAATGAAAGGTTTAATAGTTGATGATCAATCTCATATGAAGTTGTAACTAGCTTACAAGACTTAGATTAATCTGTTGTCCGTAGGGAAGCAGCAGAGACAACAACTTTTGTAATCAAATGGACAATGCCTTGTATCACCCTTGATTTGTGTTATGAACATATCTTGTATAACTGTCAATCAATACCAAATTAAAAATTCAATTATCATAAAATATGGGATGTTATTAGCATAATTTTAGTAATTATTTCCCTCTTTAGTATAGCTTAACTTGTATATATACTCTCTTTTGTATTTGTAATGATATACAAAAATCTTCAAACTTCTCTATATTTCTCTTGTTTTTTAGCATGGTATCAAACCTCACTTCATAGAAAGAAGTTTGTTTTTTTTTTCCTAGGTGCTTGCTTCTTTCTTCACTAGATTCAAGATTTCTGGTTTCCTTCATTTTATCTTATGACAGTCTCATTTACATGATTTTTCTAGTATTTCAATTTATTCTTCCACAACTACCTCTATACTAGATTAATCTACTCTCTATCTAGATCACAAAATTGAAAATGGAGTCAAGAAACTCCTTTAAACGAGCCTCATGCACCTATTGAAGCCATTATTTTCACCATCCCAGTTATTCTAGCAACCTACAAATTAAGGAAGAGGACACACTAAACAACATCATTTCAACAAGATCATATGCTGCCACGTCATTGTCAAATGTCATCACCTGGTTAGATTAGATTTGTCATGTCAACATTCCAATCAATGTCGTGTCAGCATATGTCTATCACATGTCACATTCACATTTATTCATGTAGATCATCGGTAACGCTACGTTAGCCTCCCCATTCTTTTGGTTCGGTTTGGTTCTATTGGTTAAGTTTACTTTAAACCCATTGATTATTATTTTAACTAACGAGTTTACCCTCTCTTTATATGGTATTTCCATAATCCAAACTGTTTCCTAAGGTTTTGAGGTGCTCTAAATCTATTTTTTATGTTACATTAGTCAAATTCAAACTTTATATACAAGTTCTCTCTTTTTATTACACTACTTTTATTATGGATACCTTTAAACTCTCTCAATACATTCTCAATCCTATCAATGTGACATTTTATGAATCGAACTATGATTTGTAGGCTGAAAAAATGTACAAATTTTTTAAATGGAAGTTTCTTTAGCATATTGTTATAGGAGAAATATCTAACCCATTAAAAATGTAGATAAAGAAGAAGAAAATTTTACTGAACATTTGGTATTTTGGGATTGTATGAACCATCAGATCCTAACATGCTTTTGAAATACAAGTGTTAAAGTGATCAAACTTGATTTTCAAAGTTTTGACATATTTTAAGGAGGTATGGGATTTTTTTAAAGGATCATTATTTTATATCTGATGATGTTAAATAATTTCATCTCTATCGAAGACTTTATTAGAAGTAAAAGTAATTTGGCCAGACAATTCATAATTATATGTTAGAATTACAAGAACTTTGGGATTATTTAGTCCTTAAAGATCCAACATGGCGTAGCCATACTACAACTACCATCTATGTAAATTTTTGTGATCATCAATATATTTGGTATCTATTGATGACTCTTAGAGATGAATTTAAATTCATTCGCAGTTCTCTTTTTTATAGAAATTCCTTGTCAACTCTTGACATTATGGTCAAAAATTAATCATAGAAGAGGGTAGGCTTAATGCACTTCGTATGAAAAAGTTTGTTCCTGCTGTTGATGTCACTCTTACTACCCAGACTACATCCTCCTAAAATCCTTAAAATTCAGTCAAGAAGTCCCTAAAAGAATCTTGTGCCTACTGCAAGAAACCTGGTCATTACATTTCTAAATGTAGAAAATGAATTCAATAGAATTTTAAATAAAGTAATCCTTCTAAGCTTATTCAACCTTCTTCTACTACAACTGCTACCACAGAAGATCTAAATGAGACTACATCTCCTAAATTTTCCTTAAAAGATCTTCATGCTCTTCATTAGTACCTTCAACCAATTTTAACTAGATTTTGGCACTGTCTCCTTTTCTGCCTTGTTTGTTACTTCAATTACTTCGTCCTCATGATACTTTGATTCTACTTGTTGTAATTATATGAGATCTTTTTTTATTCTTAAATCCTAAAAAAACTATATATTTCACATAACTTTACTATATGTATTAAAAGTATCAACACTGCTCATATGCCCAAATTAACTTTACCTTTTTTTTTTGTTCTTATCTTTCTTTTAAATCTCATTTCTGTTGGTTAATTGTGTAAATTTGGTATTAACTTATCTTTTTTTAATCGTGGTTATATTATATAAGATTTATAGAAGAGCGAGATCCTTGGAATAGGGCGTAAGGTTGGATAACTATTTGAACTCGCTTCTTTACATCTTCCCTCTAAGCTTATCATTGGTGTCGTCACTTCTCATATCTGAAATTCTCGTCTTGATCATCCTTCTAACGCCAGATTAGGTTCCCTAGTTTTTAGTGGCTCTTTAGGTCCTATTAAATATGAACATTTTGATTGTATTTCATATCAACTTTTCAAAATTCATGCTTTATCTTTTTTCCTTAATGATTATATTTCTTCAGCATCTTTTGATATGATTGGCTCTGACATTCGGGATCTTACTCCCTGTAGCACTATGGATGCTATGAGATACTAGGTTATTTTCGTAGATGATTTCTCATTACACATGAATTAATCTGATGCATCATAGACATGTATTATTCTTTATCTACTCTTGTTTTTCTAATATGATTCAAAATCATTTTTCTTATAAGATTAAAGTGTTTCATACTGACAATGTAACGAAATAAAAAGATACAAATTTCATCCAATTTTTTGCCTACTAAAGTACTATTATTCAAAGATTATGTCTAAGTACTTCTCAATAAGATGGTCGAGCAGAACGCAAACATAGACACATCTCTTCTTATAAAGGTCTATTTAACTATGCTCTTAATTATCAAATTTTTTAAAAGTTTTTTATTTTTTTGGTTTTGTTCTTTTACAATCTCATGAGTATACCAAATTGGAACAATAAGAACGGTTATGTTTTTTTTTAAGGATATGGTATAAAATATAAAGGGTTTAGATATCGAGATCCCTTGTCATAAAGGTTTCGTATATCTCACCCTATAATCTTCTAGGAAAATAAAATGTTTTCAGACTATTCAAAGTTTTGAGTCAATAAACCTCCTCATTAATTTTTTTTCAATCCTATCATATCTCTTTTTTCCTAACATTTTTCTTGCAAGTTCCTCTAATAACTCACACAATTTCACTCTACTTACAGCTGATCATATTACATTTTTTCTAACTATGGATCTCTTAAATACTCCACATAATCATTTTCTCTCCCTACACCTGACCCTTAGTTATATTGACCATATAAGCCAACATTCTATTCATTTTCATGATTTTCATATTTATTCCATTATTATCTCTCTATCTAAACTTTACACCTATCGCGAGATTAGTTTTGACCCTTTATAGCAGTGAATAATAACAAAAAAAAACTTCAAGCACTTACTAGTACAAATATTTGGGACTTGGTTAACTTACTTTTAGATAAAATAATTATTATTTACAAATAAATTTATAAAATAAAGACTCGAATTAATAGGTCCATCGAATAACACAAAGCCAAACTTGTTACGAAAAGATTCACACAGGAGTATGACATTGAATTATTTTCTTGCCATAAAATAGTTTCAATTGTTTTCTCCTTTCGCGTAAAAATCATATCCTACTCCACTTGCCACTTTCATTTTTATCGTTTTCTCCTCATGGGTTCACTCCAATTTTCTACTGTGGGTACAAAAAATTCAAAAGCTCTTAAAAATGGGAGTTTTAAGTAGCTGTATGTTGGTGCTACTTGTAGTTGACCGTAGTTCTAATACGACAACTACTTCTGTAGAAATTAATATGTTCATTTAATCAAAATATGTTTTTAAAGTATATGAAATCTCTAACCAAAAAGAAAAAAAAGGTCTAAATTGAATAAATTCTGTATTTGAAGCGGGATGACTTAAATTGTTTTATTAATTAGAAAAAGCATTTGAATTGATTTGGAGGCTGACTGAAGGGTTTGATGATGATTTATTAAAATAGATATATGAGATGGAGCATTGTCTTTTATAACTTTCGTGATCATAAAATTACCCTAATAATGTTACATGTACACGAAGGGTGAAAGGCTCAATAGTATTAATTCAACTCAATCTCGCTCTGGCTACATATTCTTTAAATTAAACGCAGTACCCAATAAAATCTAAAAACAAAAAATTTTCGGAAGCAACATGTAAATGATCCATCCATGTCGTGGAATTACAAGATCTTGTTTCTTTCGGCACTCCGCATGTTTTGTTCTAAAGGCTACCAAGAAGAAATTGGATTGGAAGCATACAAGTTGGAAGAGGCGTCCAGAAAGTCGAAAGAAATTATCTTGTGGAACTACACCCACCAGTCTAAGTCAGCGAATATTGAAACCCCAGTTGACAAATATTTTGAACACATTAATCTTAATTCCCGATATGAAGTGTTCAGTTATTTTACTTGTAATAGACATGGAAGAATCTTCATTTATGTAAAGACAGAAGCCAATCAACAAGAACTTCAATGAAGCAAATTCCACGAGACAGGAGTGGCCGGCTACGTAAGTTAGGAATCACCTAAAGGTCATCTAATTTGACCAATTTCAGCCAGAAGTTTATGGAGGAGGTCACCATCAAGGTTTTAACTATTCTTAAAAGAAGAACTAACCATAAGGCTATGGGGGAGGTCACCATCAAGGTTTTAATTATTCTTAAACAAGGACTAAACATTTAGTGAAGACCAGCAATAGATTACTAGGGTTAAATCCTCCAAAAAAAATATATTAAAAAAGACACTGTGAATAGGTGAAATGGAGGAAAATGGGAAAAGTTAGTCCAATATGTAAGAAAATGTTAGAATCTGTAAATAAACGACTTCAATATCTTATCTAATCCCAGTTGAATGTCGAGGGTTCCTCTGCAACTATTAGGAGGAATTTTAGTGTGGTCTAGACGTTGGAGCTCTTTCAATTGACTATGTATATGTCATAAGCAGAAATTATCAAAACGAACGCGTAAAAGTTGAAGAAGCAAAAGAAGAAAGTCTAGAGGAAAGAAGATAAGAGCTATACTAAATAAGTTCTGTTTTCCAATTGTTAATATAAGCTAGACACAAGCACTTTTTATATCAGTTAATGATGGAAGTCCATAAAAAAATACATGTGACAATATTATAATTCACAAGTATATTAAAATACAAAATTTCGGTCAAACATTAAAGCTTAACACCTACTATGTGTTATTATGTCTTAAAATTTATAGGGATATAAATGAAGACATAATTATTATGTGTTAAATAATGAATGAAAAATATAAATTCTTTGATATTTTATTCCATAGGTAAATATACATATATATGCATGTTATAAAGTTCTAATATCTTGTATCCTATCAATATAGGATATATTCTAACACTTCCCGTCAAGCTGAGCATGATGTTCATGCCCAACTTGTTACAAAAGTAAATATAGAAAATTGATAATGATGCAAAACAATTAAGAAAACAAATAAATCTGGAAGCTAAGAAGAGCTCTACGAAAGAGATGTGAAGTTCTTGAGGAATCAAAGGTATGCTTGGCTAAGAGGACCTCTAGGAAAGAGACTAAGTTCATAGGGAATTAGAGGTACGATGGGAAGCATATCAAAAAAGAAAGCAGAGGTGGACATTGGATAGCGACATTGGATAGCCTTCAAGGACAAAAAGGTGCGTCAATCTGGCAAGTGGGTAGTGCGTTACATCTCAGAGGGATGAATCCCAGGTGGGAGAGCTAACTAAAAGATAGCCTACAACCGCATGCTTTGACACACACCGACTAGTAGGATAAGTAGTGGAAACTTCGAGTGGCATGTGATGCTCACTTGTGTCGTTTCTGGTCATTGGACTTTGGGCGTTGGTCAATCAACGAGAAGTGCTTCCTCTGGTGCTGACGGTGAGACTTGAAGATCACCAGAAGGGAGTGAGCAAGAGGACCAACCTTTCTACTTTTCTGGACAGTGGGAGATGGTCTGCTCACTGGATAAACTTGAAAAGAAATTTTTGCTCAAAAGAACAACCAATTTTGCTAAACTAAAACTGATACAAACATAATCATAAATAAAGGATTTCAAAAGTTGCCTTACAAGGCAACCAAAACTTCCAATTGGGAAGTTAGAAACTTTTGCTCACTCAGCAGAAATTAGAAAATATTTCAAAATTACTAGGCAATCAAACTGCTCACTAACATAAACAAAAAATAAAATATTCAAAAGGAATAAAATATTCCAAAAGTGCCTACAGAGTAACCAAAACTGATAAACGCTCATTAGGCATAATCAGAAACAAAATACTCTAATGAAACATGGCTCTAATACCATGTTGAATAAGAAAGAGTATAAATTCCTCAATATTTTATTTCATAGATAAAGATACATATATATACATGTTATAAAGCTCTAATATCTTGTATCTTATCAATATGAGATATATTCTAACAAACACGATTAATGTTACATTTTAAATGTTTTTGTTTAGAACATTGGATATATGTTAATAAATCTTTATTATCTCTTGATTATATTAATATAATCATCAAAAATAACTTGTGTTGTGCCTTGTTTTTAATAGACATGCTCAAAATAAATTAGAATAGGAACTATACATCATTATTTTCTTGTTTTCTAATGATATTTGAATGATATTAAATCATAGATAAAAATATGTTATGCATTTATCTTATAAATATATTTGTTTAGAATAATATATGAAGTTTACAAAATACATTTATTAATATAAATCAAATCTTCTTTATAACTTATGTGAAATAACTTACTGTATATATTTTCTATGAGTGTGCCAATTTTTAAAAATCGGTCATAAATCTTCCTTAAATGAGAAATAAAATTATTTTTTATTTCAACTAGGATCGTATTTTAAATTTTAAGTTTAATTAATATATATCATTAGTTAACATTAAAATCATTAACATTACAGAATTATTATATAATTAAAATATCATTAACCTTTTTAATTTACCTTAGTGGAGAATTTTTTATAGCATATAATCGTTATCATAATCATATATAGGTAACAATTTCTTCTTTATTAGTACCATACATTGAACACTTATAATTCATATAAGTCTAGCATATTAGCTTCTCTTTTATATTCTATCGAGGATTTTCATTTCGTTTTCAATAGATATCTTAGCCTTTTTACGATAAAATAATATCAGGGGAAAATTAAGGCTTCATTTGCCCCCCTCTCACACGAGAGAGTGTATTTCAATAATTTTCTAATTAGAGGGGGGCCAAATGGGAGCCCCCTGATAATATCATATGTAAAATTATTTTCTCTTTTGTTTCCTTTTTATTTTTGAAGTAACAAAAATTATTTTTGAAAATTTTCCCTAAATCATTGTATCTCTAATTTGTGAATTTCTATGTTTTTTTGTATATAAGTTGTTTCCTAAAGTCATTTAGGCTCTTAAATCATGACCTTTTCTTTTTCATCTATTCTCCTTGTTTTGTTTTAGCTAACGTTTTGGTAAGTTTTTTCCCTACTAAATTGAAGGATTACAAAGAAGTTTTTGTATTGCATTTATATGTATTCTTTTTATTTTTTAATATCAAATATGACATAGAGTTACCTTTTCACAAAAGGCTTGTAACTATGTGCATTCCTAACTTTCTCGAGAATTCTTAAAAAGGAATAAATTAAGGTGAAGGAAAATAAAAGAAAGAGCTCTGCGAGAAAAGGACTCGATTTTATAATGTGACTAGTTAAGTAACAACCTCTCCATCTCCAAGCCCAGAATTAGATATATGTGTGTATAACATGGCTTATGTCTGCACAGTAACAAATATGGATTAATTTGATTACATGTAGGTCCATTTATTTCAGACATTAACTAAGGGAATATTTTTCCGTTTGAAGATTTTAATAAATTATATGATTGTAAGGACATATGACATTCTTATTATTTTTATAAAAATAAGGGAGGATGATACGACATATATTTCTAAAAACTAGGATCAATTTATGAAATGAACTTTAGATTAGTAGGTGAGGATGGGAATACTTTGTAAAAGCAATATGTAACTTCTCTTGTAGTAATTTTTTTAGGGAGGATGCTGAAATACTTTTCTTTTCAGACCCATCATTAATAATTATCCATTCTTATTATTTAATGGACAATTGAAAGATTTACTTTTTTTTCATTTTGTTGTATCTACAAGCAACATGCACACATTACTTGGTCAATATCAAGATTTTTTGTACATTGGTAGATTAGCAGTAATATAATTGCATCATTATTATCATACCATAAAGGAATGAGAGGAGGAAAGGGAACTTGCAAATCCCGTAAAAGATAGGAAATCCATAAAAATTCACAAATAGTCAAAGCCATGATGCAATATTCAGCTTCTGCTGAAGATTTAGATATAGTAGGTTGTTTTTTCATTTTCCAAGAAACTAAAGACAACCCCAGAAAAATGTAAAAACCAAAAAGAAAGCCTCTAGAAGCTAAAAAAGAAGCCTAATCTGTGTCACAATAAGTGATAACTAAAAAATCAGTAGTAGGGAAAAATAAACCTTTAAAAAGACACCCTTTTTAAGTATTTTAAGAGATGGAGAGTAGCATCCCAATGAGCCTAGCAAGGAGCATGGAGAAATTGACTGAGCTGCTAGACTGCATAAGTAATATCTAAGCGAGTGAAGCCCAAATATAACAACCAACCAACCAAACATCTATATTTCCCTGTATTTCCAAGCAACTGAACAGAATTATAAGTTAACTTTAAACCTTTTAGCAGTGGGGTAAGAGTTGGTTTTGCACCTATGAAACCAGCATCAGAAACAATATGCAGAATATATTTATGTTGATTCATATACAAACCAGCATCAGATCAAGCAATTTCTAACCCAAGGAAATACTTAGCAGGGTCAAGATTCTTGATGGTAAATGTAGCATGAAGAAAATTCTTAACATCAGTTAAAATATTCTCATCAAGTCCAGCTAAAAAAACATCATCCACATAGATAATAAGGGAAACAAAAGTAGAACCAGAAGACTTAGTAAACAAGCAATGATCATGCTTTGATTGCACAAAACCATAAGAAATTAAATGTTTAGTAAATTCATAAGTCTATTGTCTAGAAGCTTTTTTAAGACTATATACAGACCTATTCAGCTTACAAACTTCACTAAGTCCAGCCTTGGTATATCCATCCAATGGTAGCATATAAACTTCTTTATCAATAAAGTCATGCACAAAAGTATTATTCACATCTAGCTGATGGATAGGTCAAGAAAAATATGTAGCAATAGCTAATAAGAGTCTAACAATGACTCTTTTAGTAACACATGAAAAAATGTCAGTAAAATCAATGCCTTCAACTTAATGATAGCCCTTTGCAACCAACCAAGCCTTATAACGAGCAATACGACCGTTGGGCTTAAGCTTCACTTTATAAACCCACCTTAAACCAATGGCCTTCTTGCCATCTGGTAAGGGAGTTAAAGTCCAAGTCTGATTGGACTCCAAAGTAGTAAGCTCCTACTGTATGACCTTTATCCAATGCTCATTAGACTTGCCCTAATGATATGATTAAGGTTCCTTAACATTAGAAACATTTGTTAAAAATGACATGTATATGGAAGCAAGGTGAGGAAAGGGTACAAATGGAAAATGGGAGGTGTATAGACAGAGGAGACAGGACTTAAATACTCACAGGTAGCAGGTCTGGCAAAGAATTTTTGGTAGTGGCATTAGAAACAAAATCACTCATCCAAGATGGTTTATGTGATACCTAAGTACTTCTACGCAGTTGATCGGTGGAAATAGGAGGTGGTTTAGGAATAGAGTGTGAAGCAGAAGCTAGTGTAAGTGAAACAGGAGGAGAAATGGATTAATTAGAAGGTGAAATATCAAAAAAGTCATAAGAAAAGTCATGATGAACTAAAGGAAGAGGAATATCTATTTAAGAACTAGGAAGAGATTGATATGGAAAGGTAGATTCATGAAAAACTACATCTCTAGAAATAATAACAGTTTGAGAAACAAGATCAAACAATTTTTAGACCTTTTACCCATGACTATAACCAAGAAAAATGCATTTATAGAATCTTGAAGCAAATTTGTCCTTGTGAGATTAAATATTGGTAGCAAAACAGAGATAACTAAAAGATTTAATATGATCATACTTAGGTGGATAACCATACAAAATCTCATTAGGTGTTTTTCACCTTAAAAGAGATGTAGGCAATCTATTTATAAGATAAGTGGTAGTCAGAATAGAATCATCCTAAAAATTTTTAGGCAAGGAAGCTTGAAACATTAAAGCCCAGGCTATTTGTAAAAGGTGCCTATGTTTTCTCTCAACTATCTCATTCTGTTATGGAGTATGGATAATGAATTATAATGTAAAATACCCAAATCCCTAAAAAAAATTTGACATTCACCACTTATAAATTCTACACCATTATCAATTCTAATATTCTAGGCAGACTATTTAAACTGAGTTCCCACCATCTTAAAAAAACTGTTTAGTATAGGAACAACCCGAGTTTTATTATTCATTAGGTATGTCCAAGTGGCCATACTAAAATCATCCACTATAGTAAAAAAAAAATAATGCCTACTAGATAAATAACATTGACTATAGGGTCCCCAAATATCCACATGAATCAATTGAAAAGTACATGTAGTGTGAATGGTACAAGAAAGAAAAAGGCAGTTTATGTTGTTTAGCAAGAGGACAAATGTCATAACATTTATCTAAACCAACAACTTTATTATCAATGGAAAGACTATGTATACAATATCTGAAGTATGGCCTAAATGTTGATTCCAAAGTTTATACATAGACATGGAATTAACCAGATTGGTATCACCACTAATTGTACACAATGAGTATTTAGTTATTGTATCATTACATAAAGAATTCTTATCTAGAATGTATAACCTCCCTACTACCTTACTAATGGCTAATATTTGGTTAGTCTTCAAATCCTGTAAAATGCAGTAATTGGGATAAAATTTAAAGGTGATACAAGCTATGGTGGCTAGTTTATTAACTGACAGAAGATTATATTGGAAAGTAGGTAGATGCAAGGTTTCTTTTAGTACAAGATTCTTGAGCAAAAACATATTAATAATGTGATGTAAATGATTAAGAAATCCATCAAGTAAATAGACTGGTGTAAAATGGTTTACAATAAGCTTAGTTAAACAAGAATATCCACACACATATGATTTTAAGCTTCTGTATCTAATATCCATTAATATAAATCTATTTCATCAATACAAGATAAAGCTAAATAAGAAAGTGTACCTGCAAAATCTATAAGATGTGCCAAGTTTACCATGAGTGGATCTGAGATAGATTTGCTCTTAACCAACTTCAACAACTCTTTTTTTTATCATCTCTAATAATGCTAATTACGTAGTACCCTTGATGTTGGCTTCTGCTGTTACTTGACTTCCTTCTGCAGTAGTGGAATTAGTTTCATTCACTGCATTGGCTATATAAGTTTTTCCACCATCCTTTCCTCTTCTATTCTACAGCCCCTTGTACTAGTCAGGAGCTCCATTAAGTTTAAAACTTTATTGTCCCTTTGATAACCATTCTTCTTACAAATAGTTATAGTACAACTCATTCTTATCACTATTACCCCCTTTTTGTTGCTTAAAATTCTTCCCTCCTCCATCATGAACTTTCTTACTATTTAGTATGTTCACTAACATGGCATTATGTTTCACTCCATCACTAAGCCCCAAATGTATCTCCCTCTACTTCTTAACCCTTAACACCATCAAGTATGCCTTACTCATAGTTAAAAAATGCTCCATTACCAATATTTGATTCCTTATATGATCATAAATTTCATTTAGACCCATTAGAAACTACATCAGTTGATTTAAAGAAGTCAAATTAGTTAGAGCCTTAGGTGCTTTACAGACACATTGTGCTACCGCTCCGTAGGCACTATGTGGAATAGGCATGAGATACCAAAGCTCATCCTACAATTTCTTAAGTCCAATAAAATACTTAGTAACAAACAAAGTCCCTTCTAATATTGAAATAATTTGTCTTTGTAAGTGATACATAAGTGGACCATGATTTTCTCCAAATCTCTCTTCTAATTCTAACCAAAGATCTCGGGCGACATTTATATAAATGAAAGTTTCAACTATGTCTTTTGACATTGAATTCAATAATCAAGATCTAACCATATAATTTGTCTTAACTCATTTATCAAAATCATCTGACTCTAAGCTAGGTTTCGGACAGGTTCCATCTATGAACACTTATTTCATCTTAGCCCTTAGAGCAATCTTAATAAATTTACTCTAGCTTAAAAAATTATTTTCATTCAGAATATAGGTGACTAAAACCATACCTGGATGATAAGACCCTTTGAGGTAGATAGGAGTCTCTTCAAGCTGCACTCGTGATTTCAGGTTAAATGCATTATATTAAATACTGTACCGGTATCGATATTGAATTGATCTCCAAAATAGTATTGTACCGATACCGGTTAATATTGGTATCGTTTCGAATAATTTTTTAAAATTATAAATTAGTTCTTGAATTTTATAAAATT